>JANVCC010000020.1:49668955-49763646 GCA_025345505.1 Todiramphus chloris collaris
AGCATGAGGGCTGGATGGGGAAAAGCAGCCCAGCCAGACCCACTACAGCTCCATAGGTTGTAGATGAATTATCGGGGTGATTTAATATTACTATTTCCATGCTTCTTACCGCTCAAATCCCCAGGTGAACAGTGGACTTTGCTGACAGGTCTGTAGTCTGTACCTAATGGATATAATGATACCAGGTTCAAAGGAGGAACATGTTCTCACAGAGTATAGTAGAGCTGGTGTTATTTGGAATCCTTTTTTGATGATTGTTCAAACAATATTAATGAAAGATTAAGTTACTGGACACATTGATGATTGTGTGGATTCAGTAGCAGGCAAGCAAGGCTTGTGTCTTTTTCCACTAATTAATAGATCAGCTGGGAACTCTAAAGTATTCCAGGGTCCTCTGCACAGATGCCAAATCAGAGTCACTTAAGAAATATTTGACTTTGAATATTAAAAATATTTCCCCATTATAATTACTGTACTAAACAAAGGGTTGATTGCAGTCCTATCAGAAACCTTCTGCTGAAATAGAATAGAAAAGAAAATTGCATTTGAGCAGAATTAAGGTTATTTTCTTTGTGGAATTCAGTCCCTTGCAGCATTGAAAGTGCAATAATAAACAGCTTGAACCGCTTGCCTGTGGTTTGGCGAGGTGAGAAAAATAGAGTTAATTTGGCAGGAGAAGTGGTTATAAAAACTGTCATTTTAGTTATAATGTGCTCATTCCTCTCTTGTAACTATGCAGTGTATTTTTGCATTGGGGTGCAAAAATCAGTACTGAAATACTGACTGGTGCAGTAACAAGCAAAGGGTGAATGCACTGGGGAAAAACCCTGGGTCAGCGTTACGTCCAGCGTTCGTTGTTCTTAAGAGTCAGCCCTGCACTACTGAATGGAGTCCATTCACCTCCTGCCAATAGGAGTATCTCCCACGGAGCTTTTTAACGGGAATAACGTGCTTGGCTTTCTTACATGGGTGGATAATGGCTGCAGAGGAAGAAATTGCATTCCCCATATAGCAAAGAATTTGGGATTAAAAAGGTGGCAAGTATGTGTGAGAGTTGATTGTTCTTCAGACATACATTTTTTGTTTACTTTAACTGTTCAGAATTATTCCACCCCCCCAATTTTCTTCTATTTGTATCTTTCTTGGCTTAGAGGAAAACATTGTGTGACCAGAAGACACTCAAAAACAGAAGACAAAGTAAATCTTTTCTACTAACTGCAGTGATTTTTTTTTTTTCTGTTTAATCTAGCTCAGTGCTGGGAGACAAGGCAGAGGGGATAATATTTTTGTTTTATTGACACAGTAGCACAAGAGATTTCAGTTTCCAGAAGATTCATGTGTGAAAGGATTTGTGAAAATGTTCCTATCGTAGTTAGGGATATTAGCATGTACTTTGTTTTTGAAGTGGTTGCTTAATGGTATTTTTGGTTGGGAAGACAAGAAAGGTTTATTAGAAACATGCAGTTTCTTTTTCTTTTAGTAGTCCAGTGGGTGAAGTGCAAAACTTTTTGTTGGGTTTTGTGTTGTTGGCTTTTTCTTTTGACAACAACAAAAAAATCCTCTTAAATACTTAAGTATTGCTACATTTTTCACCAGATCATATTACTACAAAATTGATTTATAGTTTTAATTACATTTGAGTGGAAGAGATGAGGCACTCAAAGTTGCGCTCTTAGCAGGCTGCTGCTGGCAGACATTACACTTGCAACCAGTAGTCCTTGCATACTGGGAGGATCCTCAGATAGCAGCTGTAGGCCCAACTGCTTCTCATTACAGCTGCTGGGGGACTTCTGTTTCAGTAGGCTTTGAATCAGTATGTTGAAAGATTTGGGCAAGGAAAGATATGTCCTCATCCTGCTGCCTTAATGAGCGAGAGAGAGAAGTCACAGGCCCTGAGAGTGAGTTTCTCTAAATACTCTGTTCAAAAGCTGAATAATTGCCTGCCTGTAGATGGTTTCAGCATGGAATTTTTATATTGCTTCATACTGGAAATGTCTTGGGCTTGTCCAGGGCTGCTAAATATGCTGACACTCTTGCCGGGGTAGAGAAATTTCAGGTACCAGCCTTTTCACTTCCTTCCAGCTGAGGAGTGGCAAAATTTAGGGTCAGAGAAAACTTCACAGATGTGTTATGGGGAGGGCTTAGGGAGGCAGGGAGGTTGATGTGCAGCATCCAGGGACAATTTCAGCCCCTGGAAGAGGAGTACAGTCACCTTTCCAGTCAAATTGTATAGCCTGTGTGCCACTGTTCCATCTGCTGATAGTCTGGCAGGTAGCCTGGGTGAGAAGAAGCTTGGGGGAGATGATAAACTTGTGTGTTAATTGTATTTGCAATGTCCTGTTGCACGACAGACAGTATTTGATGCTATGGGTGCATTACTGTTGAAAGAAAAGATACTTACAGCACAGCAGGTTTTCATATTGGGCAAAAGAGCCGAGTGGAACTTGCCACACAATCAAAATACTAGTACTGAGCTATAAAGTTGGTAGAGAGGTACTTGAAAATGCTGTAATAATAAAGGAGGATGCTTTTCTTTCCACAGTTACACAAAACTTAAGCTTCAGGTGACTCCAGAAGGACGCATTCCTCTGAAGAAGTAAGTTCTTTTCCCCTTCCTATGTAGTATCTTTTGACTTTCAAGTGTGAATATATGTTTAGGCTGAGCCTATGCCCCTTGTTTGTAGAATAATAATCGTATCATCTGTTTATAACACATACTGTAGGGAAGAGTGGCCAGTGATACGCCGGATATCTGTGTTCAAATACCCTTTGGACGTAGATTGTCTTTATGATCTTGAGGAAGACCTTCAGCATCTCTGCCCTTGTTCATTCCACTTGTGTAAAATTAAAAAAAAAAAGCGCATTATTTCTTTACCTCAGACACATGTCATGAAGATAAATACATGCATATTGCTTGTTGCTGGGTTAATTTGAAGAGAGCAGAGGTGTATTTCTCAAATAGAATCACAGAATCATAGAACTGTCAGGGTTGGGAGGGACCTTAAAGATCATCTAGTTCCAACCCCCCTGCCATGGGCAGGGACACCTCCCACTAGAGCAGGTTGCTCAGAGCCCCATCCACCCTGGGCTTAAAAACTTACAGGGATGGGGCTTCCACCACCTCTCTGGGCAACCTGTGCCAGTGTCCCACCACCCTCATGGTGAAGAAACTCTTCCTAATGTCTAATCTGAATCTACCCACCTCTAGTTTTAATCCATTCCCTCTAGTCCTATCACTGCCTGACTGCCTAAAAAGTCCCTCTCCAGCTAAAAAAATAAAAAAAAATAGGTACAGTGCAGGGGATGAGCCTCGCCCTGGGAAAAACCACCTGCCTAATAATGGTGTCTCCCCTGCTAGGTAAGTATATAAATAACTATCTCCTGCAACAGGGGCTTGCATTGGGATAGTTGTGGATACCATTAAACTCACTCATGTTACTGAGCAGACAGAAAATGGAAATAAAAAGCTCAAGACGTGATAGACTGGGAAGCGATATTCAGTCTTTAAGCCACATGGGCTGTCAAGGCATGTCTTTAAGCCAGTTCCCTCTGTTTTGTCTTTGTTTTGCAGCATATACCGCTTGTTTTCCTCTGACAGAAAACGGGTAGAGACCGCATTAGAAGCTTGTAATCTTCCATCTTCCAGGGTAAGAATCTGAATTTATTCCAGTCCCTTAAAAAGTCTTGCTTGTGTTCAGTGGTGTTTACTCTCTATTGACTTGAGGGCAGAACTGGTCTGTAGCAGAAGAGAGCTTGCATTTCCTGATCCCCTGCTCTTGTAGAAGACTCTCTGCCGTGATATTTTCTCAATGTTTGCATTCCCAATGGTTTAATAATGCCAAGTCCTACAGCTCCAGAAGAGCAATGAATCAAAATCTTCATAGGCCAAGCCTCAGATACCCCTTACCAAGGAGACCTTCCTTTAGAAGTTTGGGAACTTAATTCCATAAAATTCCAAGGAATGTCTGTAAAGTAGGTATAAAAGATTATAATAATCTTACCTAAAGGTTAGAAATGTGGAAAAAAATAGTTTTAAAGACAGGATTTCATTTGCTAGCAAAGAAGACAAGATGTGAAAAAAAATCCTTTAAGGATGCATTTTTAATCTGTTGATTTATTACTTCAATTTACTGCACATCTCTGAAAAAAAAAATATGTAAACATCACTGGAGTCCTTGAAGGAAACTGCAACCTTTTCCTGCTATTTATTTAAGTAGAGCCAATTTTACATACACACTGCTGGATACTTGTTGCTGGGATACCATCTTGAAAATTATTTGTAGTATAAAGTAGATCCTTTCTCTGGTTGGGACAAAAGAGAAATACACTTCACGTGACAAAGAAAATTGTTGATCATCTTTGAAAAAAATATTTTAGATGCTAAATGCTTAAGATGCATGAATCTCTGAATCTCATAGAGGTAATGTAGTGGAAGAAAATCAGTACTTCCACTACAACTCTTTTCTTTTGTGTTCCTATTTATTTGTAAAATTCTTAGCTTCATCTTCCAGCTTTTCTACAGGATAAACGATGTTCCCATAAAGCCTCGGAAGAGCACTGGTTTCCAGCAGTGTACAAGACATGAATATCAAGGAATCTTGCTTAGTAAAATCACACCAAATTATCCAGAGAATTCATGAAAATCTCCCATGGATATTAACAGCTTAGACTTTTTGTGTCTTCATAGTCATGCCTCATGAAGATCCCTCTAAAGATTTTCTCCCCAAGTTTCCATACTCCTCATTGCTCTAAGAAGATATGAGACTCACTGGCCATGAGTTTCCCATGATGTTTTGTTGTACCTCTCAGAACCTGTGAATGACCTTAAAACTCAAAATTAATTTCACAGTCACGGGTAAGAGGATCCTAACTCAGCATTTATCACTCTCTCCCAGCATCAGAGAGGCTCTGCAGAAGAGCCAAAAATAAACTCTTTATTTCATATTTAGGGCCTTAATAAGGGACGGATTCTCTCCAGTGCTAAGCACTCCAGTCCTGTTTCAGCCAAGCAGTTGAGCATAACTGCAGTGTGATGGCACATGGACTTCAGGTCAAGCACATTTTCAAAGTGTGGGTTTGTTTATTCATGTATCTATGAGTTGGACCTGGCACGTTTCGTCTCAGGACCAAACCTTGTGTGATCTGATTTTCGTCAGTATCTGGGAGGTCTGAAAGCAGAGGAACATTTAAATAAATGTTTAAATGAAGTTTTAAAATATTCCAGTGCTTTTCTGAGTTTGACATCTGATTCTCCCATGACTATTTTTTTTTTAATCTTGGCTACTTTTGGGGAAGGAGGTGGTGCTTTCTGTTATTGCTGGGTATTTTTGTTTGGTTTCGTTTTAGTCAAGGTTGCCTTAAATAGAATTTGAAGAGCTTTATTTTAGCTGTCTGTTTGGGTGTGAAAACTGGTTCCTGCCTTCCAGTTAATGTTGGGGTTCACAATAAAGCACCAGTGAGCTTGACTGTTAACTTAGAATAAAATGACTAGCTATTGAGTCCTTTCTGTGCAAATAATCTGAATTAGCTGTTCTACTGCCAAATATATTAACAGAATGGATACAGATGTTATAAAAGCAGGCAAGTTACCAGACAAATCATAAATCAACAGTGCTTGAAATTAGTAGTCTTCATCACAGATTAAAATTGAATGTCAATATTCAGCAAAGCTGGAAATGAGAGATGTTGTCATTGGTACAGAAACTTTGTTCATTGGTCTCAAAAAAGAGATAAGCACATAAGGTGTGTGGGTGGTTCCACTGAAATGTGGATGGCTCAGACCAGGCTGAGGAAAGGGGCAGTGTATTTTAACACCTTTTGGCAGGCAGGCTTTTGAAATCCAAATGTAGATGCCTGAGGTTGTTCCTGGGGTGGCGAATGCTTGCAGCAAGGCTTTCATCTCCCATCTAGATCTTTGTGTTTTGCAGCCCACCGATGGTGTTAGTAGTAAGAAATAATTAATTATTAAAAGATACAGTACTTAAAACTGAAGGCTTGTGTTGGTTATCCTCTTTTTAGTTAGGTACTTGGAGGTATGTGTTGGAAAACTGAGGTATATTTTCTTAATTGGAACAGAGTGGTAAACAAAAACATGGATCTCAGGTTATTGGAAAGGACACACATTTTGTTTAGTTGAGCACCTTCAAATTCCCTTTAAAGGAGAAAATATATTAGTTCAATGGGAGACCATAATTCTGTGGTAGTTACAGAATCAATATTTAAAATGTCCTTAGGAGAAGTGCTGGCTGAGGAGCAGTACTCCGATGAAAAGGCATTATAGGTAAACTGAGGAGAGTGAGGTGCAGCCTTAACAAGGAAATTCACAAGCTTTATGAAGTATCCTGACCTTTAGGGAAGCACAAATATCAGTGGTCCTACTCAGTTGACCACTGAGCTGTTGCTGAAAGGAGCTATTTCCATCCTCCAACTTCAGGTTTCAGACTTCTTCATTCACCCTTGCACTGGATTTAGCGCTTGTGCCATTGGTGAGTTACCTGGCTCAGTGACCTGATGCCACAGTAAAGTGCACAGGGCTGTTGTGGCCGGGTAGAATCTGAACCATTTCACCCTGCAGCCACTTGAACAGTCTGCCAAAGAAAGAAAGGTAGAGGAGTCTGATGGCTTAGAACAGTGAAGCCTGGAGATGAATACCCAGGTGGAGCAGTAAAACAGCCCAGCTCAGTCTGAGTGTGAGCTAGGTCAGGTTTAGTCCATGCTTGTGAACACAAATGCTGAGAGATGGTCATGGTACAAAATACTCTTGGGCCTCTGTGGGTTTTGTAGCTGAAAGGTGAGAAAAAAGTGACGCCTGTAGCATTCGTTTCATTATTTTAACCTATTTAACCTAAAAATATAGAAGTTTCCTTCCGTCTAACAAAGGCCTGAATCAACACTTCCGGTTCCCTTGGCAACAACATTAAACAGGCATAATAAATAAAAGCAATAATTTCCTCTACCAGCAGCTTGCTTCTTAGACAACCACGTTCAATGGTGTTTAAAAGCAAATGGCTTTGTGGCCAAGTTACAATTTTCCTCCTCCCATTCATCAGATTTCAACATAATTTTGGAGCCATGGAGAGATGTCATGTGGGCCCGTGGTTCTCCTGGAGATAATATGTCATGGCTTTTGATAAAGATAGCTCACGTGGAGGAGACTCAAAAATAAAGTTTTCAGCACTTGAATTTCACATTTTTTTGTTTTCCTTTTTCTTGTTCCTTTAAAGGTTTCCTCTGCACAAAATGCAAGCTTCTGTGCCATTTTTCTGTCTTGATGCAAAGGCAGGAGTACTTTGAAAGCCTTGGAAAGATGAACAATGTGCTTGTCGTCTGTAACGCTGACATTTTGCTCTGAAGCACATGGGCTCAGCACCACTGGCCAGCTGCCTCACTGAGAGAGAGTGGGCTTAGAGGCTTCACTGGGACTGATAAACCTCTTTATGCTGTGGAGAAGGGGGTTAGGTGGGGAAATGTCCTTCCTTGCTTCTTCACAGGTGCTCACAGGAAGAGATAGCATTGCTTTATGGAAGCTAAGGTGATATAAGTAATTTTTTTTTAATACAGGTTTATTCTTTAAGCTGGTCTGTAATTCAGGAGAATTTATTGTTCTGAAAATATGGGCTCCTCTAGGTTACAGAAAGGGAATCAAAAGAAGTGCCATAGTGAGTGATCTGTTTACAAAGAATGTATAAGAGTGCTGTATTGTTCTTTCACTATTTTATTTTTCTCCCCATTTCACAGAATGATTCAATCCCTCAAGATGACTTCACACCAGACGTGTACAGGGTGTTCTTAAACAACCTCTGCCCTCGGCCTGAAATCGACCACATCTTTTCTGAGTTGTAAGAAAAGATGCTTGTTTGTTTGTTTATTTATTTATTCATTCATTCATTTATTCCCCCTTTCAGTGATTTTCTGGTCTGGGGATGGTAAAGTAGGTTATTTAGACTACAGCAGCCTGCAGCGATTGCCAAGAACAGGTTTCAGTGTCAAGCAGGGCTGTTACTTAACCTAGGATCAAGGAGTTCCTTCTCTTCCGAGCTTTTGCCTACATTTCTAATGGCAGGATTCTTAAAGTAACTTGTTCCTAGAGGAGCAGAACTGCCAGGTCTTGTTTTTCTGTATAGATTGGGATAGTTTAGGCTTCCATGAAAGTAAAGGAAGAAGAGTAATAAACAGTAACATCACGCAATAGGCATGAGAGTATGCATAATCACCCCCAAAAGCTTAATTAGGAGCTGCAAAAAATGCACTAACTTTTAGTATTTGTGCATCATGAACTCGCACCGTGAAATTAAATTAGCAGCCAGCTGCAACTGCTTTCAGACATGGAATTACAAGCCGTATAACTTGTGTTGCTTCTACCCTTCACAGCAAGTCGTTGCATTTCCCAGTTTCAGCAGAGCCTGATCAACAGAGTTAGAAGATGAAGCAATATGAAAGCAAAGTAATTTCCAAAATACATCCCAAGACCACCAAAGCAATTAGTGAACATATCTTTGCAACACAAGTGTGCGTGATTATTTTCTCTAAGGTGGAGGTTTCAGAGGAATGCAACCTCATCCTAGTTTGCTCCCATTGATCCTGGGGGTAGACTTTCCACTACTCTCTCACTGATTAGAAGTAGGCCAGTCCCGAGTGCTGTAGACAACCTTAAGCATGTCACCTGTCTCAGAGGCTTCCTGGATCTCCATCTGCGTACATATTGTACTCAAACTCTGCTCTTTTTGCTCTCTAAATAGGCATCTTTTTGCTTGCTTTGAAGAGTGCCTAGGATTTTGTAGCAGGTTTATTAAAAAAAACCCAACCAAAAAAAAAACCCCAAACAAACACAAGCAAATATTAGAATATTTGAAATCAGGGCTGCTGTTACTCAGCAATAAAACCAAATAATTGGTCCACGAATGCCAGCAGAGTGTGGCAAATTTAGGATTGAATTCCACATCATTTTTTCTTTTACATTTTTAAATTGCATTGTTCCAGGAATTCAGGGGAATTAAAAGCTTTTAGCATTGCTCTAGCTCTTCCAGATGATGTCAGTAATGCTGAATGCTTTTCAAAATCTTACTCCTAGATGTTTGATGAGAAATGTTTGTCATTACATGATGGTGAAGTAAATTAATCCAGAGACACAGTGGGATGATGTTTTTGTTGTACAATAGCTTGAATCTTGTTTCAGTTTCCTTGGGAAATTACAGAACACTGAACGAGATTTCAAGGAAATGTATTTTAATGACTTTTCTTTAATTTTTCTCTAGTGGTGCCAAGAGTAAACCATACCTTACTGTTGATCAGATGATGGAATTCATAAATTTAAAGCAACGTGATCCACGATTAAATGAAATCCTTTATCCACCATTAAAACAAGAACAAGTTCAACAGCTGATTGAAAAGTATGAACCCAACAGTAATTTAGCAAAGAAAGGTCAGTGGTTTTTATATTCTCACTGTGTTTGGTTTCTGATTTGAAACAATAACACAATTATCCTACATCTCATGCTGAAGTAAAATTTCGTAATTTTATGGTTCATAATCAAATTGCATTTCCAACTATCTGCTTTTGGATCATACAAGTCTATGAGACATTGTGTGGTACATCTTTGAATTTATTTGGTTGGGATGAAGTTAGGAAGGGTGGGGCTGGTTTCAGTATTTACTTTTCAGTATGTTTAATAGATAGTTTAGAACAGTTGTTCTGGTCTGCAGAAGCCTTACTATCACAACAACTGTTTACCAACTTTGGAAATCTAAAATGTAAAGAAAAAATCAGTGACGATAACACAAAGACAGCAATTCTACCATTTAATAATAGTACTAAGTCCAGCCCTCTGTTTTCTGATGAAGTGATTCACAAAGTAAGATGTAAGAGTATCTGAGTGTGTTTTGTGCTATAATCACAGCAAATTCCCTTCTGAAAATATCCAGAGTTTTCTGGGCTTAACTAGGCATTTTGCCAAAACTAGCAAGAGAATTCCTGCTTAAATCTCTGCAGATTTTTACTACCACCACAAGTCTTACAATAGCACTGAATTTGTGTCTGCATCCTGGTTTATTCCAATTCACATGTCCTAATGATTACCCCAGCTATACCTTAGAAATTTCGGGAAACAGGAATATCCTGAAAAACAGATCTAATACAAAAAAGTTTGTTTGGTCCAGAGATTTCAGATCCAGAGGAAACATGAAGACATAGTTCCCTAAATCTAGAGATTAACTCAAGGCCCTCCTGCCCTCCTTCCTGGAAGCTTTCTGACCTAGATGTCTTCCTGAGGGAAACCTGTGACTCCTGATGCCACAACAACATTGTCTCAAGGCAGAACACTTCTAATTTTTCGCATAAGTCTTCTTATTTTTTCTAGTCCAGTCAAATTTACTGTTTCCAGAGGTTTTGATGGAGGGTTAAATCCTGCTTATTTGTCATGATTATGCAAACTGTCTTTTGATGTCTGTGAGAATGCTAGCATGAGAAGACAAAAACATGTTTTGACCTCCTCTCTCATCCGTTCAAATGTTAGGATATCACTCTGTACTTTCCTTATGTCACATCAGCGACAGGAAAGTCTGGTACCTAAAAGATCATTCTTATTGCCTAAATATTGGCGCTTCATATAAACCAGATAAAGGATTTATTAGAAGGAGGTGTGCTAGTGTGCTAGCAAACCACCAAAGTCAAAATGAAATCGCCTTCTGAATAGAAATGAGGAGGAAGCATGAAACAAACCTCAGAAAGAAGGATGTTGTGATGGTACTTACCATTACAAGGAGGATTTGTGGGACACTTCCAGCTTACCCTAATTTACACTGGTGCACACATTTGCTGCAGACTGTTGCTCTTCCATAGGTGCCTCTCTTCCTGGGGATGGTTTATATTGCTCTTACAGAATCAGTTCTCACAGAAAATGCTGTCTTTAACAAGGGGAAAGCAGGCCATAAAGAGTTAATTCCTTTTGTGCTTGGTTGTTTTTTCTCTTCAAACGTGTGTGCTGAGGTCCAGCAATCTCTAACAGAGCTGCTGCAACCTCTGTGAGGGAGACCCCTGTGCTGCAGACACCACCTCTTACATAGCACCCTGTCTGGCAGCTAAGCCGAGGTAACTAACACATGCTGCTAACTGTGCTCCAGTGCAAATCCCGAGCTTACTGCCTTAAAATTAGAGGAATTGTCTAATCAGGAATGACACGGGGACGCTATATTTTCTGTGTATCTGCTTCAAGTTGGGAATGAGATTCACTGTATATTAAATGAAGTGTAGGTGTGCGCTCAATCCTACACTCACAGAATAATTGCAAACAAATGTTGCATGTCTGTAAAATGTCACCAAAATATAACAGTGCATATTCAAAGTAATGATTTAACCTTTTAATAGGGTGTTTTCTAAAAGGATTGTCACTCAGGCTTTCTGCTGTCGGAAAGGACTGTTCATAGGCTGAATTTCAGGGATGGCAGACCAAAGTGGCATGCTTCATTGATGCTTTTCCTGCCACTGAAACTATACTTACTTGGACCACTGAGAACAGACATTATTTTCAGTAGACCTGTGGATGTTCAGACCAGTTAGATGTGGTCCACTGTTACACACCCATAAACTTGCTGGCCTTAACTTCCTACCACTGCTGTGCAGATAGTCTGATACATTTCTTGTGGTGGTATTGCTTATGTCCCCTTACTTGGCCAGGTCAAAGTAATTTGAGAGGTACAGATGGAAGTAGGATGTTTGGAATGGCCTCGGTGCTGTCAGTAAGACCAGGTAGAAACCTTAGGGCACCCAAAGGAGCAGCTAAAATAGGTAAAAAGGTAGCAGAAGCCTTCATTCAGCAAAGTTCTCAAAAAAAATGGGGCCTAACAGCTCAAGAGAGATGGGCTAAAGGAATTATCCATAGGCTCCTTTATGGTCCTGTGTTTCAAAGTGAGCTGGACAAGGCTCCAACTAAACAAATGCTCGGGATTAATGGGGTTACATCAAAAAAAAAAAAAAAGGAGAGCACCTTAGGGAAGAGAGTATTATAACAAAACACATGTGACAGAGGTAATGATGTGAGAGAATTACATGATGAATGGGAAATGAAGTTACAGGCAGCCTAAGGATGACTTCATTGCTGTTATACCAGAGCAATGCAACTAAATAATTGGACTTTTGGAGCAATTTTGCAGAGTTTTGATTCAAGAAGCACGCTACAAGATCTGACAATATGGTATATGTATTTGTTCTTTCTTGGCAATGAGAAGTTAATCCTTTGAAGTAAATCACAGATATGGGTCCAGAAAATACCATGAAGAAATCTAAAAGTTGTGATTAACTGCTTCTCGTGGGTAATGAGTGATTTGAAGTACTTTGTGGTGGTGGAGACTTTAAAGGCTTGTTTGCAACAATTAGGTGATATAAATTACCAGCCTTCATGCCAGTTAAATCCCTTTTCTTCAGACTGTTCTAGAATTTGGACGTTTGCATCTGCTTAATACGTGTGTGTTTCATAGAATCATTGGGGTTGGAAAAGACCTTCAAGGTCATCGAGTCCAAGCATTATCCCTCCTCTGACATGTCCACCACTGAGCCATATCCCCAAGCATCACATCTATATGTCTTTTAAATACATCCAGGAATGGTAACTCAACCACATCCCTGGGCAGCCTGTTCCAATGCCTGACAATGCTTTCAGTGACTTTTTTCCCTAATGTCCAGTCTAAACCTCCCCTGGTGCAGCTGGGGGCCATTCCCTCTTGTTCTGTCAGTAGTTACTTATGAAAAATGACCAGCACCTACCTCTCTACAGCATCCTTTCAGGTAGTTGTAGAGAGTGATGAGGTCTCCCCACAGCCTCCTTTTCTTCAGACTAAATAGCCCCAGTTCCTTCAGCCATTCCTCATAAGACTTGTTCTCCAGGTCCTTCACCAGCTTAGCTGCCCTTCTCTGGACCCTCTCCAGCACCTCAATGTCTTTCTTGTACTAAGGTGCCCCAAACTAACACAGTACTCGAGGTGCATCCTCACCAATGCTGAGTACAGAGGGACAATCACTCCCCTGGTCCTGCTTGCCACACTATTTCCAATACAAGCCAGGATGCCCCTGGCCTTCTTGGCCACCTGGGCAGACTGCCATCTCAGCTGCTTGTCGATCAGTAATGTGCACACTTGCCTGCACACGGGTCTATTGTTTTGTTTCCATAAGCTTCCAGGTCCATTCATTATCTTGTTTCATCATTGTAATATAAGATTGCAGAGAGGTTAGGGGCAAACACACACGTAAATGGTGAAGGTCTGTCCGCTTTCATGTTTGTTTCTGTAGTATTTCTATATTCAATTATTTAAACTATATATCTGATGTTCAGATGTCCCACTGAAAGGGATTCATGTTCAGCATCCTCATGAAATAAGCCAAGCTCTTCTGGTTTGTTTGAATTTTGAAGCCTATATTATCCTTGTTTAAACTGCCAAAGGACATTTTGCAAAAGCCTGAAACAAAATTAGTGGCAAGCAAACTTATTTTTCAGGTATCCTGTAAGGCCAGAAGGCCTAGCTTTTCAGAAAGACACTTTTTTTTTTTTTTTTTTCCTGTGTACCATTGGTCAAGATGCAGAATTAAACTGAATCATTGCAATTCACAAGTATTAAAAGCATTTGCTAAATTTCTTGTCTGCAACATGCAGAATGTCGTGGTCTTGATGTAATGAATCACTTAAGCATATGGGTGGTATGGGAAAAGAGTGTAGTGTAGTTATATAAAAGTCTCATACACTTTGTTTCCTTGAATATTATATTAATTCTCTATTGAAGCTCAATTCCCAAGATTGTTAAAGTAAGACTTCCGGGCAGTTTTAGCCAGAACCATGAACACAGGTACCTGGGCAACTTCTAAAAGTGTGATGCACATGCTTCTTACCAAAGAAAATTTCATGTGTTGGAAAGTTCTTTTAAATAGAATCAGGGATATTTTTTTTTACTCAAAAACTTAAATCCAAATTAACTAAATAGAAACTCTGTGCCCTTGTACAGCAACCTGACTCTTTGCTCCCATTACTCTGCTTGGGCAGCTCTAGACTTACATTCATCTGATGACTATATATTTTTTGATTTCACATCTAACTGTATTCATAATTTGTGCACATCCTCTGCATAACAATATTATCTTTTAATTCTTCTTCTCTCATAGACAACTAAATGATTTTCTAAAGAATGGTTGTACTGTCCCTCAGTTTTCATAGCACTAGCTAAATACTTTTGACATTTTGTAATTCTTCATTTCTCTAATCAGCATTATAGCCCTTTTGTGGGTCTGTTGCAGCTATACTACAGTCTTTTGAACACAGTAAGCCAGAGCTGTCCATAATATTTTAAACTTTTTCAACATGTCTCTTCAGGTACCTGGTAAAATCAAATGCCAGTGTTCTTAGTGGATAAGGGCCTAAATACTTTTAGATATTGTATTGCTGGGATACGACTGAGCTTTTGCAACATCAGCAGATACACAGGCATGACATCTACATAGGTTAAGCATCTGGAGTAGTATTTTATTATGATTGAAGCAAGCCTTTGTGATTAATTCTTTGTGTCATACAGTGAAGGAGATTAATGCACTATGTATAGCATGTTTCCTTATCAGGTGGAAGCAGAAGGAAGTTCCTGATACTGCTGAGCAGTCTCTCACTGTCAGCAGAAGCTCACTGGGGGGCTGAGATGCCTGATTAAGGAGCATCTTGTAGTTTGGTGTTTTCAGGCTGTAAAGCATTTGCGTTGGGTGGCTGGCATAACTGCTTAATATATTCCCTTTCAAATCACTGTGTTGATAATAGGATGTGTATCAATAAAGTAGTTGCCAAGGAGTTGACTGGGAATTCCCTTACTTGCTTTTATTTTTAAAAAGGCTTTTATAAAAAAGTTGTTCAGGATCTTGGTACATTGTGGATGGGAGAGGGCATACTGATGCTGAATTTCATGTGTTGCTGCTTGCAGTGTCCAGGCTCCTGGGAGTGGTAGTCCTGGTTTCTAGAATTATGTGAAATTTACCATATAAATTGGGTGCAAATTCTGCAGAAATCTGGTGATTCTTCCTGACTTAGTGATGCAGTTTATTTGGAAATGGTTTTAAGTTCAAAAGGACTCTGGAGCTTTGAGAGCTCAAATCCCAGTGCCTCAGTTTAAACCTTTCCTTATGAAACCAGTAAGTGCTTTGAAAAACCACTAACTGTCTTGGCTCTAGGAGCATCCTGTGTCTCTTAAAAACTCTAAGCATGCAAGAAGTGCTATACCCATGTACCATACTAGCAATGAAGAATACAAAACCAAGGTCTGATAGGGAAAGGAGATATAAAAAAGCTGGAATCATGCTATACCAATAAAATATATGCTTCCCACCATCCCCAGTGGGAACAAGACAAGGGTTAGGCTATTATTAGCTATTATTTTTACAGTGTTTTTATTGAGAGAGATAGTCTTGACTGTAGTATAAGCTTTAAAAATAGCATCTGGAAGTGTTCTGGAGATTTTCCTGGCCAATGGATCTGTACATCAGATTGTACTTACTGGGAAGTATCTTTGAGATAAATAATGGCATAAAGATGCTAATTTTTCTCTTAAGTATGAATTTGTTTAAATACTGTCTCTGCCTATTTAATTTTAAAGGGACAAACATTTAGATCTGAACAGAAGTAAAGATCTTTCCTCTTATATTTCACAGCGTTTCTTTCTCCAGATTTTTTCATCTCTACCTATTTGGAAATACCGTACGTCAGTTTTAGATGTGTTTGGAAGGGTTGTAGGAGAGCTGGTTCCATGGCTTTCTTTCAATTCCAGTATTAATTCTGTTTTGCTAGGGCACTTTTATTGGTAATTGTTGTGCTGGGTTTTTCTTGGGTAATAAAATAATTTAAGCAATTAAGATTAGATTAAGATATATTTAATTTTTTACAGCATTTCCTACATGTGTTTTTCTCATGTCAGCCTTAACACCAGGGAGTATTCACTTCAGCACAGATGTGATTTTCCTCCCTTAAACATCAATACATTTTAAAACATTTTCATCCCACTGCATTAAATTCACCTTTTAGTAACTGCTTAAGAATAATTACACATTGGAGCCTTTCTATGGCAGAAGGGGGTCATTTCCTAGGCAACAGATATTAATGGCAAAAATAAGTAGCGTGCAATCATGCCTACACTTTTAGGACATACTTAATAATACTTAAAGCATAAATTCTGATGTATAAAGCATTCAGGAAAATGTTGGGGTTTTCTAGCACTGAAACATTTGTAGGATATGTTACAAAATGATTGAAATCCTTCAGTCTCCTAACGGTAATGTTGGAATTTAAGAATAATTAACAAAAAAAGCCACATTAACTTTGGCATTGTCATTGCTTTCCAGCATTCTAGTTGTACAAGAGAAGACCTCTCAGCTTTGTTTCTCATTCTCAAATGATGACAGAACAATAGATCCCAGTCACAGTGTATCACTCTTTAAAATGTATAAACCAAGCAAAAGTTGTAGCCTATCCCATGCTATCAGCAACAAGTGCTCAGTTAGGTAGCTTGCAAGAAAGCCTTTTTTTTTTTGGTATTTTTAAATATATATGCAGCAAATGTTAGTATGAATAATGTATCACTATAAATAAGTTAACAGAAACTATACTTGTCAAAATGAATTTGCAAAGTATCTTTCTGTAACGTACTGTATTTTCTTTTTAGTTTGTTGGGTTTTAGTTACTAGTTAAGCTGTAAAAGGCATTTCAGATCTTTCATTTATTTAGAAGATTGCACTTTGAGTAAAAGACTAAATGTAAAAATCTTTTAGAATGGAAAATCCTCAATTAGGATTTTTTACGTCTACTTTACAGGTAAAGTGGTTCATCTTTCTAACCCAGCTGTAACAAGTTGATAACAAAATGAAACAGTCATGTGGACTAGTAATAGTGGATTTTTGCAACCATGAACAAAGACATCAGTGTCTGGCTCAGTAAAAAAGCAAACATTTTAACTTTTTCTTCTTTGGTTGCATTTTAAAGTGTGTGAACTGGCTTGGACCCGAGAGACACATGCTTATGCACAGTTAGTTTTTGCTGTTGGCACTAGAATTAATGAAAATATCAAAAGTATATTTAGGGTTCCAGGGACGGCAAGTTTCCTAATCTTCTGTGTATATTACAGATACTTTGAAAGAAGCATGAGCTTTGCAGAAATGCATTTTGGGACTGGTATCTGGTACCAGGAATAGCTCCACTGATATTTGTGAAACTCTGCTGAATGTAAAATGGACAGACTTATGGTGGAATTCATATCTTCAGAGCTGCAGAGCATAAACTAATCATGATAATGTAAGTTCAGCAGTCAGACCAGACCTGCGCTAATACAGAAGCTGACTGTATCAGTGAGTCTTGTCCCATATCCTGGAAACCTGATAGATGACCACCTGATGGACCCCAGGCTCAAACCTTCCAGACAGACTTAAGCCCTGCATCCTAATACTGAAAATGGATGAAAAAATGTGGCATGACAGGATCACAAAGCAAACATGAGTAGAGGTTTTGGAGTACATGTAGGGTCTCCATCATTCCCTTCAGCTGGAGCTTTTGCTCAAAGATACGTAAAGAGTCTTACATCTATACTGCGTTTCCAGCGTTATGGAGACACATTTTTCTGCTGCTGCCTGCGTCTATTGTGTTTGACTCAGCCTCAGACTATTGGAGCCCATAAATAGAAAACTTACTCTAAAAGTAAACCAGTTTCTTTTTACTTGTTGCTGTTTTGCTGCCTCTTTTATTGAAGGCATTCAATTTTAGCAGCAGGATTTATTATTCGAAGGTGACTATAAGGTAAAGTTTACTTCTGAAAGCGTAACGCAGAATGGACTCAAGTGCCAAAGGAAACAAATGTACATAAACTTTGAGTAAATATTGTGAGGTTTGACTCTTCATTACGATTGCTACAAATGTAGTGCTTGCAGCCGCAAAGGGTTCATGAGGACAAAGGGAGCAAAAACCGCTGTGATCCAGTGGGTGACAACTAGAACTGGTGACAGAAGAGCACAGCTTTCCCAGCTCTGCCACAAATGAGCTCACTGACATTTGGCCATCCCCTTTTATGTGCCCTTTTGGTTTTTGTCTCATCCTTTGGTCTCCTCAACTAAATAGACAGTCAGTCTCTGCCTTGAGGAGCTAGCAATGGGCTGCAAGTCTTCTGGTACGTACAGTTATCTGTCATAACAGGGCTGTTAGCATAGACTATGTGCACTACAATGACCATATGAGGAAGTTTCCCGTATAATGTCATCTACTCTAACAATATTCTTTAGCTGTAATATGACTGTTGCCTATAAATACATCAGGGTTAAACACTGGGGAGGCAGAAAGAAGTAGTAAGCTAGAGGACAATGTTGGCAGAAGAACACAGAGGGATCAAGTGGCCTTGAATAAATTTAGTCTGGAAATTAAGAGAAGTTTCTTAACAATATGGTTCTGGCACAGCCTACCAGAGGTAGTAAAGAGGGCAAAAAAAAGCAATTGTTATTAAGATAGAGCTCAGTTTGTTTATGAAAGGGATTGTCGAATGCAGTCCCTGCAGCTGCAGAATCATATTTAAAGAAAAAGCAAGGAAGTCCCTTTAAAGAGACTAAAGTCACTTCTTTTCAGTTTATTTAAACTGTCTTTCCAGAGTCATGCATTTATTCCTTTCTGCTTCTCTTGAATATTATTCTCTTCTTCCACTGGAGGAGTTTCTGGAAGTAAAAATATTAGGCCTGATGAAGGTTTTTCTTAGTTTTTTTTCCCCACCTGTAGCACTCTCACACTCTATTCTTATTTCTTCCCATTATACTGCAGAACAGTCTTTTGGCAACTGCATTAATAGCTTACGTAGAGAAGTATCGCTTAAGAGAAAAAAAGTATGTGTTTTTAGGTGTCTTTTACTGCAGCTTAGCAATTGGAAGTAAGACAAAATGTAACATTATTACATCTCCCCTGATTGTTCTGAGGCATTCTACTACCGAGCATGTGTTTCAGAGGTTTGGGAAGACAGTGGCATATTCCAGCAGTGGCCGTCTTTCAAGTCTGTCAGAAATAACTATAGTGTTGCTGAGATTAATGGTATTTTTATCTGTCTGATTTAAAACCTTTCCACTTACCTAGCTGTCTGCCTGTCTTAGAAAACGGCCATGTTGTAAAGTGCTCATTTCACTGCTACCTAGGAAATAGAGTGAAGGTGGTTGTGTAGTGTTTTTATAGCTTTAATTGGATCTAAACTATCTGTCATCTCATATCCTGTAAGGGATATCCTGTCAGAAACAATTTCTTACTACATCTGTGTTGAAAAGTCAAGAGCAGACAGAGAGCGGGCTTGTGTCTGTAAAAATCCTGTGATGCTGTAGACTCTGTCCACAGTAATTTTTGTAGATAATTGCAGTTTGGGCTTAGTGTTCATAAATACCAAGCTTAAGATGTCTGCTGGGAGACTTGCGTATAGCCTGCCGTGTTTGCCTTTGCTTAATTTCTCCTGATGTAATGAATGAGACCAGCCCTTAACACCTTCTTCTCATGGATCATGCTGCAGACCTCAACTGAGGTCCAGAGCAGCAGGTTTATTTGCATGTACACCTTACTTATGGTGGGAAAGTGGGTCCCGAGGACAGAGTTCCTTGATGCTGTAGGAATGTCTTTTACATTCTGGTTTTTTTAACAGCCAAGACCCCACTCTTGAACAAGAACCTGGACGAGAGTAGCTGAGGCTTACTAATGTAAAGACTGCACAAACTAGGCCAGCAACTTTAAGCAAAATTGAATTTGGATGGGGATCAAAAAAAGAAAAACGCAGAACAGTGAAAGTCTGCCAGGGAATAAGCTGCAGTCCCACATAGTGCTCTAGGTAACTTCAGATACAGCATTTCTTTACAATCTAACTTGGAGATGATGCTGATCACCCTGCCTCAGTCTTGAGACTTAGAAGAGTCTATACCAGAGTGGTTTTTTGTCCCCTCGCTCCTTAAAAATTACTAAATATTCACATATGTGTGTGTATGTATGTGTATGTCTGTTAATGTTTTAGAAACTGTTTTGGTTTAAAGAGTGAGCTGTCTGTAGTTGAAAAGAGAGGAAAAGAACTAGTAAGAAACTGCTTGATACTACATATAGGGATCTGGTTAAATGTGAACTGTCTCACAGACGTGATGTGGTATGTATTCATACATATGTGGATGTATTCAAGGTGCTGGACACTTGAATATTTGTTAGCTGTCGTAGACATATGAGCTATATATATATATACACACACACACACGTTACTTGCTTTGAATAAAACACTGTTTTACAGTATAACAGATACCAAGAATTGTGCTCCTTAATGCAACCCCTCTACTTACCAGGATCTCAGAACTGCAGCCACTAGAGGTTTTTAAAGCTGCTGTGGAGATTTAGATGATCAATATAAATTAAAATAAATAAATAAATAAAATAAAAATTAAACAAAATAAAATAAATAGCATGCTGAACATTGAAAAGTGACTTTAAGATCTTGTTAAAATGGATGGCTCGTGCCAACAGACACAAATGACATTTGGAAACTTCTGTTTCTTCTCAGGTGACACTCCATCTTCCTTTCCCTTTTGAGATGGCAGGGTCCTTGGAATGCTCCCCAAGTTTTCATTATGATTGAAAATGTTCTTTATCATAAACATATGAGGTTTGCTTTTTGGCGTGGCTTGCCTAGAAGCTTATAGGAAATATTTTCTCCCTGAAGAGAACTGAGTGTAAAGAACTACAATACCTCTTCTGAAACCCATTCAGAAAAGTGATTTTTCCATTTGCAAACATTTACTTGCAAAAAAACCCCTATTGGTAACCAATAATAGTTTTCTCTGTGCACTTGTAGAGATGATAAAATTGAGAAGACAGCTTCATTAGAATGACAAGCATTTCTGATTCAAACATACTGAATTCTGCTTCAATTGGTTGATGATCCTTACTCTGTAAGATATTTTGGATCTCAGTGTCCTTGTGCATGTGATATTTCTGCATAGATTTACTGATACTGAGCAAGCTCTTTTATGTATGCTACTTAAGCATAACATGTTTACCTTCCCGTGTTTTCCTTTGCTGACTGCTTGTCAGTAAGCATTTGATTTTCATTTTATATAGGAGTTACCATTCTCTGTTTGTTTATAATTAGATTTCTCTGTGTCCTATTACAATATACCCATTCAAGGGGAGAGCAATGAATCTTACTCTATTCCTTTCTTCTTGAGTAAGTTATCCACTTCCTTTTCAAGAATGTGTCGCCAAAAAAAGCTTGGTTTGATTTGTGGCCAGGTAACTGTCTAATCACAGAAAGTAGTTGAGCAAGTATAACTGAGGGCAGAATTGGATCCATTATGCTTTCCTTTAAGTTTAGAAATCTGAAAGGAGATCTGAACACAAGAGGATATTCTGCTGGTTTGATCTTAAAAGATTGAGGCAGTGAGACAACCCATAAAATCCACTATAAGATTGTTTCCTAGCACAATTAGTTGTAGCACAGCCAAGTTTTTTCAGGCACTTGCTCCAGCTTTTCTATTGCTTACTCTGATATCATTACCTGGTTCTGCCTTTGGCCACTGTAACTGTTTTTTCTTATAATTTACCTCTGAAACACTTGTTGACCGTTATATTGTTGCCACTTGAGCTTTACATGTTCATTCTTTCATGTGTTGGCCTATATTGTGATACATGTTGTTTCTCATAACACTCCTCTAACTAATCTTCTGTATACAGACACATTTCTGATACTAAGTAGTCAAAAACTAGGATCATGAGCCAGTGTCAGTGGTCTCAGTAAAATCCCTGATGGATCTGCAAGCGTAACTTGTATCCATAAAATTTTTAGGATTGCCTGTTTGGTTAGATTTAGTTATGGATACATATGTTTATATATTTGATTGCATTCATGTTTACCTCTTTCATCAATGACTTGATAGTAAAATGTTGTGCCAATCAATTACCGTCTTTTTTGATCCCAGTACACACACAGCTGCATTACTGTTTTCTGCACCTTGTCTGCTTATCAGGATGATGGATATCTAGGCATCTTCTTCCCATTTGAGCTCTGTATTTCACATTTTTTTTCTTTGCGTCAGTGATTTGCTACCTAGCTTGAATTATTATTTGTGTGTTCTTATTTGATTTCTGTCCTATTTACCTCGTTGATTAGAGCTGTCTGTTATTTAAACCCTGTGTTGTTGATTCCATTTTTTCAGATTATTAGAATGCATGAAACCAGACCCATTGCTAATCAGTGTAGCAGTTTCTGGAGTTCTTTCATGCAGGTCAGCTTTCAAATTCAAAAAAGCCCTGATCTTCTAGTCTTACCTCAGTTTATTTCTGTCTGTGCTTTCTGCAGATTAGTTTTTCCAATAAGGAAAAATTTGAGTTTAGAAGTTCTATTAAATGCTTCACTAATATTCAGATGTATTGCCTTTCCTATATTTACTTATTAATTTAATAAAACTATCTGACTAGTATGAATTTTTCCCTTTGCTGATCATTGAGAAAATTGATAAAATGGAGGAGTTACTGACAACTTCTGCTTGTGGTCTGTAATTGATGGTTGGTACGTAGATATTTTGAAGTACCTGAAGATCTCGACCTGAGACCTGAAAGTCTTTTCTGTCCCCAGTGTTTTTTCTAAAACGGAGCAGCACTGATGTTCCTGGGGTGAAGTCCAGCAATGCAATTGTAGGGTTGTGGCATTTTCAGGCTGTGTTGACCATATTGTCTTCTGTCCTGCACTAGTTTCCAAAATTTGATACAGGCAGAAATTCCAGTTACACGATACCAATATAGTAACAGTACCCATGTCTGGAAACTGAGCAGGTTTTAGTGTCACTTCAAAATTACTTGGAGGCAAATGCTGCAAGTGTTATCAGAGTGACTCTGGCACATTGTGCCCCACACAGTGTGAATTTTATGTAAATCCATCCCTGTGAATGTCTCTACTGGCTCACAAAGCTAGAAAGCATAGAGTAGCTAATGTGTGCCCAGTGTCAAGAGGCCCTCTGAAGGTATGTGCATCCTACTCTACACCATGCATGAAAATTTTACTACCTAATGAGCTGTAAATTGCAGTGCTGTTTTGTGAAAGAGGATTTCCAGTGGGGCATATTGTGCGGATCTCTCACAGGATTATAAAATATCTGCTTTAGTTGGCAGTGAGAGGACTACTCAGTTGCACAGGATTACACTGAATGTGATGACTGTTACAGATTGCGTTGGAATGCACCTGATTTTGCTGTCAGACAGAATACTAATGAAATTCTTTGTTTCTGGCTGAGAGATACGAGGTGCCAGTTAATTGTGTCTCTTCCTTTTTTGTTTGTTTACTTTTTTAGTTTAATAACATCTCTTGGCACAATTGTGCCTTCCCGTTACATTATAATTCAGTGGATAACAGCATGGGCGTAAACAAATGGAAGGCTCTATTAAGTTTGCAAATATATGGAAAGAAATATTTACGATCCACACAGCAAAACCTGTTGACTGTTTACAAGAACATTTTAATTGTCAGACAAAACGTCCACAAGTTTTATGGGACAAGCAAAGGCTGACATTAAAGTTGCAAGATGGAAGTGACAAGAAAAGCAATGTTTTCTGCTGGCATTTGTGCCTCTCATTTTCGGTCCTGCTCTGCCCCAGGACTTTGCCCATGGATTGGAAGACTCCTGGGGGCAGAGCTCGGGATAAATCAAGTAGCAATCAAGTAGCTGTGTTTACTTGCTGAAATAAGGGGGATGGAGTTTACATCCAGCATTTGGGTTGAGAAGTTTGCAGGATTAGCTTTACTTTTATATTTCCTCCAGACTACTATCCCGCTGAAGTTTTGACATTTATTCCGGGCCTTTGCAGGGTGAAGAAGCTTCTTTTAAAAGCTCAGCCCTACTTTGAAGTCTCACATCTCTTACCTTATGCTTGTCATAGTGCTGCAGGTGTTGAGGGTGTACGGGTTTGTTTACATCCTCAAGTTGATGAGATGGCAAGCTCACAGGGACCCACGAGTATTTCCACATCCAGAACCATATGACAGTCATTCTGGAAAGCCAGAGGGGTTGGAAAAGCAGGAACTTGTTGAGTTACCTATGTCTCATTAAGCAGCAGGAGAAGGATTGTTGTGTCAAAAGCAGCCTGTGCTTCTGCCAGCCCTGGAAGCTGCGTGAGAACCATTTTACGTGAGGCTATTATCTGTGTCGGCACTTGCACGAGAAAGTACATAGTGCCCAGGCTTGGCACAAGGACTGTCTCACAAGGACATGCCTTGATGGTGCTAGGTCCTCTTCATCTAGTCAGGGAGGATTATGAAGAGCCTTGTGATAACACAGTAAGTCTTCAAAAAGAGGAGCCTCTGAGAAGTATATTCATGAAGTACAGTCTATCCCATTATTCAAATGACTGGCTGGGATCCCTGCTTCATAGCAAATTGGTGAACACCATCTCCCGGGAATGGGGAACATTCCAGATTTCTCAAATGGCAGAAGAAAATATTTTGATTGATAACTGTTGACAATATCTAAGAACTGTAGAAAAGAGGGCTCACTTCATTACCCCTATAAATTCTGTGCATTTTCAGTAGGTCCTTTGCTAGCAGAATGCCACCTGCCTGAAGACAGCTTCCAAGAGGAATAATTTGGGATGATGGAAGTGACTTTTGTTGTCTGTTAGAGCTGGTAAATGTTGACCACAAAGGAGCCCTGCTTCTTATGAACAAAGTAACAGTTACGTTTTTACATGCTTTTCTTTAAACTGCCATCCAGGAGTGTTTATGTCTTTGATCCAGTGTAATAGATGTTGAAAGGTATGGGGTCATGTAGCTGTAGCTAATGAGGAATATTACGAAATACTCATAACTTGCCACTTCATTTGTGCTCTTTTTTCCTCATTTGTAACTATTTTGAAGCAATCAGGTGAAGCTAAGGATGAAGAAAAAGATCAAGGTCCTGCACAAACAATCCTCACACTTCATGTAATGAAGCTGATCACAGCCTGCAAAATTCAATAGAATCCCTTAGCATCCCTATTAAATATACTGCTCTTCTAGTTGGAAATTAGTTCTCCTTCCTAGCAAATTTTAGTGGAAAAAATACCAGATTTGGTTGGCTTCACTTGATGTCAATCTGGTAGTGGTTCTTTGATCTCTGTGTGAATTCCACCACCAAGCAACTTGTATGGAGCAGCTGTTAAAGGTGTCCAGTGGAACTTCTTTTTTATAGGAAGCTTCATGCTTTGCTGCAGGTGAAACACTGAATGACAGAGACATATTTGGAATCCCCTGTGTGAGCTACCTTTCTGCAATGAAGGATGAGTTTTGGAGGCAGCAGGTGGGAAAATTGCTGACAAATTCCCTGCTGAGCAAATGGGAGATGAGGCTGAGCTTCCAAATTACAAGTAATGGAGAGAAAGAGATTACGGGCACACCGCAAAATGACTGCTGGACATGCACCTAAAGTGCAAGCAGAGCTTAAATCCACAGTATAGAAACGTAGCACAGGGATAAAGCCAGAACCCGATTTGAATAGGTCTGTATGAGTTTGGACTAGCTTTGCCTTGTGAAATGATGGCATGGGAATTTCATAGTGTGAATAGTTTGCATGAGCAAGAAGCAGTCCTGACTGTGGTGGTACTTTGCCATACAAGGTAAGGGTAGGTAATGGGTATAATGGAAGGTAACAGGTAAAATATTCAAAAGATACAGAGAAGTCAAGGTCCCTTTCTTTTAGAAGCTTCCTTCCCATTTGGAGAGAGGATTTTGGAAGATATGTAGATCTATAAATACAGAGACAGTGTCCAGACTTTACAGCATCTCTAGCTCTTGTAAATTTTTAATTCAGGTACATTTTTAGAATTGCATGAAATTTTAGATAATTTATAGACAAGTGTTCAGCTACACATTTATAATTTTAAGGTATTGGAAATGTCTGTGATTAAGAATACATTAGATGCTTTTGTATATCTTAATACTTGCTCTTATTTTACAGACCTGTTCCATTGCACAATAAAAGTATTAAAATTGATCTGTTATGTATTTGGCTTGCGCAAAACTTTAGCCAGTCGTTTTTCTGTGCTTTGACAATCAAGTAGCCTGCAGCTGACATTCATCACAAATTTCTTCAGTCCAGAAAAGCAAAAAAATACCTATGTTAATCATCAAATGCAGCACATGAGCTTCTTCTGTACCCTGTAGGAGCTGGGTGGCTTTGACAAATTTTGCGAGTCATCCAGCTGTGGCAAATTATGCATCTCCTTCTTGGCGAGATATGCTGAGACAGCGCTTGTCCTGTCAGCACAAGTGGGTTTACATCGAGTTGAAAAAGGAACAATTGATTAGAATATCCTTAATTTTCGCTTTCACGTTGAATTGGCTGTCGGTGCCCAGGTTGCTGGCAGTGGGGGCTGTGTGGTCTCTGTGAGGAGAGGCCGGGCCGGTTCCAGATGTTTCTGTCCAACTGCAGTGGCCTCATCGCAGGACAGAGCCCTGTCCCTCGGTGGAACTGGGTTTAAGAAAGGGCAAAATGCTGCTGGCAGTGAGGGGAAAAGTGTAAGGAGTGGCCCTTTGAGCCCTGAGGGGAGGAAGAGGAGGAGAAGGAAGAGGAGCTGCAGGCATCAGGGCAGACGTTGCCCTGTTCATCAGAAGGTGTTCCAGCGGCACTGTGGGAAAGAGTGAAGTGTTGGCCATTTCAATAGGCCTGACGCCACAGGAAGCAGGAGCCGTTTTTATGTCTGTGCTGTTTAAGTGTTTCAATAAAACACTACTGAGTGACCCCATAGGGAAATTCTAATTAATCAGATAAAGTAGAGAAGAGGTCTTTGAGGGGAAAAATTATTTCTCGTGCTGGTAAACTCCAGACCCCACAGAGAAAAGCATCTGCACTGAGTACTGTTATCTGTTGGCATAGCTTCTGTTATGGTTGTGTCTGTTTGCTCTTCTCGGTCTGGTTTTGCCAACATAGCTAAAAGAGATTCATGTGAAGGCTCCTCTTTCCCTGCATTGCATTTGATATTATTTAGTATGGTCTTGAACCAGAGGTTCTTGAAGTTGATGGTAGTATTCCAACAAATACTAGTGAGCTCTGGGTCTGCCTCTGTCCAAATAAGTGGCATCAGGTCAAATTTAACACAGCAGTGGTAAGTGTAAAAGACAAGCCAATTAACTCCACAATTATAAGTATATAAAGCACACCGGTTATTTTGAAAGTTTCATCAAAGACCTATGGTTCAGGTTATTTTAAGACAATTCTGTGTGAGGCAAGAAAAGAAAAAGAAAAAAATAATTGGATCTGTCTTGTTCCCTGTGTGTTTGTCTGTTGTGCTTCTTTTCCATCTAACTTCTTCTATCATTAAATCTTCCTAATCTATATATGAAGATAAAAGGTGACAGCTCTAATGGGACAAACTGATTGCAAATTATTTTTTCTTGGCAATGTCTGCGGTAAATTTGTAATATGCATAAGAAAACAGAACAAATCTTACCAATAAATTGAGGCTGTTTCATTTTGGATGACTGTCCACTGAGGATCATCCTCACTGCAGTCAGCCTCAGAATATCATTGATGTGGGTCAGAAAAAATCTACTTTTTAATATCCAGGATACAAAGTCCCTTTGACATCTGCCATCTCTGTTCCACAGTCTAACTCTCACTGGTGCAATATCGTCTGTAATTGAACTTGCAAATTGCCTTGCTTTCTGAAATGCTGACTGCTTAATTACAATGGGGAAAATAGCATTGTACAGCCATAAGCTCAGATAACTGTGTAACTCAGAAACTATGTAATTATACGTGTGAGTAATGCTTGCTGAGGTTTATGTTAATACCAGTGGTGATACGCACAGGACCACTCTCCAGACCTTGTCTTACTTAAGTGTGGAAGTGAGCAAAGAAGCAGAATGAACCCCAAAACAGAGAGAAGGGAGAAAGTGCAGGCCTGGGTTTTGCTGCCTTTAATCCCAAAGGCTTTCCAATTTCACCCATACAGGCTTCCAAAGGATTGTGCAATTCAACTCCTAGTTTAACCCACAGGTATCTCAAGGGATATTGTCCACTCAATTTAGCCTCAGCTTCAGGTCTCAATCGGGAAAAAAAAAAAAGGACTGCAAGGATCTTGTTTTGTAGGTATACTCTGAGGGTTAAACATGGAGATCATGTTGAAATGCTTGAATACTATGTGTACGTGAGTAGACCTGAATATCTTTAAAACAAAATGGAAACATTTCTTTCTGAACAATGTATGATTATGATGTCACAGGGTTTTTTTTGAGGGATTGTGTGTTTGAAAACTACTAGGTTTCATTTTAGGCTGGAGTAGGAATGACAAAGCAGTGTCATCTAGCTGAAAGGAGCATGTTCAAACCAAAGCAGAGACACTGAAGATGACTCTGGATGATGAACCATTCATAATGTGTCTCTGGTAGATTCATGCAGCAGATAGATTCTTCATAAATCTTTAATATTATGAAAAACCTCAGTGGTATTTTTCTTCCTAATTTTCTCCATCTTACATTTTTTCTCATGAAAAGGAAAATACATAGGCCTATCCCTGTGGAGGATTAATTACTCCATAACAAAGCAGCTGTAGAGCCTGGCAAGATTGCACTCAGATTACAGTCTTAAAATAGTGGATGGACTTGATGTTTTTCCTTCCAACCATCTTAGAATTGTTGTCATAAGAATGAATGATAATTGCATTGCTCTGTATTCTCAATACATTTCTTGTTGTATGAATAGGTTCATTTAGTGTCACCATCTTGGGTTGTTATGTAAATGAGGCATCTGAACTTCAGACTGTTTTATCTTTTCCTCTCTGATCAAGAGACAAATCCTCAGGTCCAAACGCAGATTTGAAGTAAAGGCTTTACATGTTATATTTGCATCATCTAGCTACAAGCTTTATAAAAATTATCCAGAGTTGCCCATTACTTTTTCTTATGCTAGAAAAAGACGTGTAAGTTTATATATTTCAGGATAAAAAGAGATTGACCCTAAAAGGAGAGATTAACAGAATTAGGAGTAGAACTGAAGGCTTCCATTTTTCAATGCCATAGTCAGTCAACTAAGGGGTTTTTTTTGATAGAGATAATATGCAGCATATTTTGGGCTGGGGACAAGAGGTAAGACATTCTTATTGTTGGGAGTCACCAGGCATGTAGCTGCTTCAAGTCTCTTCAGAGATACAGAAGATCTGTTTTACTGTAGGCAGTAATTGAATTGACTAAAGCTATGTGGTTGAGTAAATTTACAGATGAAATCTAGACAAAATAACAAAAATACCAGGCAAAGTAAAATGCATCAAATTCATTTGGTTAAGCATTAGTCTTCAAATATAGACTACTCGGTTTTTATTTTTTTTTAAATCAAAATGTACAAATCAACACCCCAAAATCAACTTTATCCAGAAAGCTTGACAGAGAAATTCATCCTGATTAATAAGCACAGCTCCACTGAGATCAATGGTGATATTTAAACTGAGGATAGGACTCAGCTTTCTAATTTACCAGCAGCATATGAAATGATCATTTATGCTGGCACCCCAGTGAGATATGAATTGGAAGACAAATACCAAAATTACAGACTAAAGCTTAGTTTACACCTGAAAGGTGGGTCATTTAGTTCGCTTTGCAAAAGCAAAGTTTGGTTGCGTTCATACACACACATTGAATCAGGTTCAAAAGACGTCAAAGTTACCTGTTTCTTTGTGTGTCTCTCTGGTTTCTTGGTTTTTCTCTGGAAAACCTGCTTTCTTTTGTTCCCAGAAGACCCCTTTCCTTGATAGACTTTGATTTATTTTTTTCTGTTCTTATAGCCCTCTGTAACTCTGACTCCTCTGTGCCCTTCATTATCTGTAGACCCTGATGATGAAATCATTTATCTTTGGTACAGGTAAAGGAATGTGTATTATCTGCAACTTCTCTGACTGAAAATGAGGTAATAGTGACAATAGAATATAAGAATAACTAGATGAAAGCCAGTCTGATGATTATATGGTCTTTCATACACAACTTTGTGCAGCTGTGTAATGAACATAACATCTGTATGTTGCAAAATCTGTGCTTGAAATTAATTGGTACTTTCCCTGGGTGTGTGTTTCTCTCAGGACAGATATCAGTGGATGGATTTATGCGCTATCTGAGTGGAGAAGAAAACGGCGTTGTTCCACCTGAGAAACTGGATTTAAATGAAGATATGTCTCAACCACTGTCACACTATTTCATCAATTCCTCACACAACACCTACCTCACAGGTACAGTGTTGGACAGATCTGATTTCTTATCTTACAAAAATTCATAGCGTATTTGCAGCGATACCAGAAAATATACTAAAAGCATCAGCATTAAATGATGGAGCTTAGTCTTCAGGGAGGCCAGGGTACCACTTGATTGTTGCTCTAGCTTCTAGCACACATACATCAAATATACTTTTATTAGCAGGCGGGCAGCAATTGTGTTGTTCAGATAAGGTCTGATCTGAAGCTCAATGAAGCCCCTGGAAAGTTTCCCTTAAGTTAGATAGGATTCCAGATTAAGGTCCTTATTTGGGGAGGCGAGAGAATGGTGTACTTTTTATGACAACCAAGGATAGCCGAACAAGTACGCGAAGCAGAATATGGGAAACATTTCCGTAGTTAATTAATTTGGCCCTAAATGTTAAATCTGACAGTTTGTTGAGCTCTGTGAAATTTGCGTTGATTCAGAGATTAGAGAGGTTCCAATGTGGTGCATAGCTTTCTGACAGTTCATTCATATCTGCAAGGAATGAAAATCTGGTCTCTGACTACATCTAATGTCTGAGCTCAAATTTTTAGGTGCTAACATGTTTTTTAAAACACTGAGCACACAGAAGCTCCTGTTAATTTGGTTTAGAGCTGATGTGTCTGAACTGTGTTGTTTGCACAGCCAAGTCAACAATGCTTTAAGATTCTGAAAAAACTCAGATGGTTTAGGAATACAACTTTTGGCGCTAATTTTCAGGTCAAAGATGCTATTAAATTGTGAGAAAATAACTAAATTTACTACTGTAGTGTAGTTTATGTAGGAACAAATGTTTTTGACAAGATGATGTACACAAGGAATTCTATTTGATTTGATGTTTTGTCTTGTTTGCTAATGACTTAGCCTTATATTAAAAAAAAAAAAAATTCCTGCAATGTAGTCTAAAAACACTGCTCATGGATAACATTGGTTTTTTTAATGTTATTAACATACTAGTCTTAACTGACCGAGTTCTTCAGAATGCTGTTATGCTAAAATGTTAACAAAACCATGCAGCGGTGATGCCCAATTTAAACAGACCTTGTGGTAGTTACTTTCATCTGCTTTGTGTTTGTTATGACACTTTCTACAGCACCTTCTAGTGCTTTCATAAAGTGAATGAACTGTCATTGCTTCCATTAGATACCATTTTTTAGAGGTTTATATCTTGGCTGTGAAATGTGTTTTGTGCTGAAACTTGTCATGTAGTTATTTGTCTTGACAACTATTTTGTTTCTCTGAATTAAAAGAACTGAAAAGCAGTGTGGCCACTTTTAAGTCATGACTGAAATATGCAGAAATTGATGCTCTTTGGAAGAGTGCAGGCATGTCCATAGCAAAAGCAATTTTTAGTTATGATATTTTGCAGTCCTCTTACCTCCATTATGGACTTTGTTTTGTCAGTGAGGATTAGGACCCACTTAAACCAAATGCTACAGCTTTTTACAGATTTTCTGGAAGAAAACAATAAAGCTGTTATACAAATGTGCAAGCAGAGGCCGACAGCAAGTACAGACAGTGCAGTTTAAAGTTGGCCTGAAGAGAGAAATTACTGCTCTTTCCTCTACCAGAATGAATTTAGAGCCAGTAACATACCACAAATTTTTATTAGCGCTGATCAGGACAGAGACATAGTCTAAAGGTCTAGAAGCACAGAAGCTAAAGAACAAAGAACTAAGGTTGGGAATTCATGATTAGTCTAATGTATTCTAAATTTTTTAACTGCATCTCAAGTGAGTTAACATATTAATAATTTTAGGGAAGAAAAAGTTTCCCTTGAAACTTCACAAATTTGCTTTCACTTGCATGTGCAAGTTCACAAATCACCTCAGATTGCATCTACAGGGTTTCTTTGCGTGTATTTCTAAATCATTTCAGAAGCTGCATTTGAAAATATGATCCTCATTAGTATAATATTCCTTGGCTTAGTAAATTGGGGGGGGGAGTAAATCAGAACAAACTCAGAGGGTAGTACAAAATAAGTTTGAATCTCTTTCAAATTCCATTTCAGAGTATGTATTTTCACATTCACAGGCATAAAACACATCCCCTTCCCTTTTAGTGGGTTCATTATGTTCAGTAAATGTGTGGCAGCTGTCTGACAATGGGATTAAGGATTAGGTTTTTTTCTACGTACTACAAGAACTTGACAGCATTAGATTTTGCTTTGAGGCTAGACCAGATACAGCAATCACATTGCCATTTGCTTTCTTCCAACAAGAACTTAGTAAAATTAATAACATTAATGGCAGTAGGGTATTCTTTTTCCCACAAAGATTTCTAGGGGTCTGCTCAAGTGCTCATGGCTTTGGAAGAGGAGCTTCAGTAGCACCCCTGCCCTCACTGGAGCTGTGAAATAGCAACTAGTCATGTAATAATTATTAGGACAATAAGAAAACCGTTCAGTCTAGCAATACTTCATGATTACTGTGCTTAATGTCCTATCAATTATCTCTCTCTGTCAGTTTTTTTAAATCCAGAAAAAGCATGCACAAAGAAACAACATTATAACATAAAAAGAAACATGTGCACACTCTGAATTTATTTTTAATTATGCTAATAATTTTCCTAGCCTTTAGTAGAAACCCTTGGCAGTACATCAAGTCCTGATTATTTATTTAAAGTGTTACTGTTTTCTTTTTCTGAGGGAAATGTAATTTTTAAAAACAAAGGTAAAAGTCCATGAAGAAAAAAGTGATTTATAAGGAACCTAGGCTAGCTTAAAGAAATGTCATCTTTTGGAAACTTTTTTTACTGTCTCTCATCTCATTTTCTCACTGATATGATATTGATTCATTTATTCCTTTGAACCCTTAATGTGCAACAGTGTTTTTTTCTGGTTTCTCCCCAGCCTCATATCAGGTTACTGCTGTTGTCACAGTGTCAAAGTGACTTTGCAGCACTTCTCTCAGCAGCACCCAAAGTCAAAGACAAACAATTACATATCATTATCTGCACTGCGTGCTTTGTTGGCCTTGCAACTTGCTGTAGTATATGTGAAATGCAAAATATAAAAATCACAAACCATTAAGGCCTATTTTTTGTCTTTGCCTAAAAGGGAAAATAATAGCACCCATCTGTTGCAGAGCTATCACATTAGCACACGTAGCCGATATAGGACTATCCCAGTCACCCTCATCATCTGCTTCCCTTGTTACAGTTCAGTACTTCCGGTTGTTTCTGGAAAAAACTCTAATGAGGGGCGTGTTCTCTTCTTACTTATTGCTGGTGTGCCCTCTCCTCTACTATCCTCCAGCTTTTCTGTTCTCAGTGATTGCTCAGTCCTAACTGTTGTTACATATTACCTGCATTTAACATTTTCTCAAAACCTTCACTTTCAAAGTCTCCAAACCAGTGTCTTCAGTTTCCAAGATGACAGCACTTTATGGAAAGGAAGGAAAGCTGGGAGATGCCTGCTTTGAGTAGGAATTTTCCATACCACCAAGAGCAATTTTTGTCTGCTGCTGTATTAAGCTCAGGTGATCATCTTGCAAGACCCAAGAGAAGAGTCTTCTCTTTTCCAACCACACTACATCCTTACCACTAAACTAGAGGGTAGGGAAGCTCAAGGAGCTCCTGCAGCAGAGAGGAGATGAGTTGAGGAGGAGCCATAGCAATTCTCTCACCAGCAGACCCATCTAATCTTGTCCAGCAATCTAAGGCAGATAAATGACATTCTTCCTGGCACTGGGGTCCCAATTTATCTTAGTACAAGGGCTAACAGGTAACAAGGAGTAACAGTGTGCCTCTTTCATGTGTCAGCAGTTTATGGGAGTATATTTTTTTTTTTACCTTCCAGCTGTCATTATTTTTCATTATTCCCCTTTAGAATATCATAAAACTGTGTGTGACACTGAGGAAAAGGTCTGAGTTTTAGAGATGAAGTTAATTTGAACACGATGACTTCACAGGAAGTGTAGTACAGACCACTGTCTGGGAAATACAGACCACTGTGTGGGCTCTGTGGCCTGTTAAGAACAACTGTGAAAGCTACTTCCATTGTCACATCATTGAATTGACCATAGCTCTTGAAAAAAAATCAGGGAAGGAAAGCTGTTGTTGCTCCACAAAGTGGAAAGACAGTCTGCGTGGAAGGTCTTCAGCAGAACTTTCTAAGATAACCAGTTCAGTGTCCTGCTCTCAAGAAAAGAAATACTACATATAAAAAATAGCTTCAGTAAGATTCATTATGATGGTGGTTCACATCTGCCTGTCTCTCTTACATGTTCCTCTGAGGCAGTTTGGCTTTTATGATGACTTCTCAGTTAAGCAGACTCTGAGTAAAAATTCCTCAGGTCTCCTGTTCTGTCATGTTTTTTACCTGGCTGCTCTAATTTTGTCAGCTGAGTCCTCATACTAGCACTGCTAAACCTCAGTTTATCGTTGTGTTCTCCTAAGGGGTACATGCCCTCCCTTACCAGCTTCACCTATGCCAGTTCCCTCTTTCTTAAGCCATTCTCAAAGTGAGGGAATTTCTACTTTTAAGAGTGGAAACTTTGTGAAAGGGACAGAAAAAAAAAATGCAAAACCAATTATATATCCCTAAGGCAAAATTAATTCTTGTAATGTGGAACAACTACTGACAGCAAAATTTCTATAGGAATTTTGCCTCCAGTAGCAGCAGAGGTGAACATAAAATATTTAAAATAAAAGTATTGTTTGATTTGATCTGAGACATCTGGATTCTTAAGAAAGAGAAAAAAGGTCAGGATCTTGAAAGAGGTTTGTTTCCTTTAAGTAACATTTCATTCACTACTATCAGTGAGTTTTCAAGATCCTCTGTGCCTTCTCTTATTTGCCTGCTTATGCCAACCAGTTGAAGCATATTGAAATAACAGATATGTTAGGTGAGGCATACTGAAATAAGACATACGTTATTTTCTAAATGTCCCTCTAAGAAGGATAAAACTGCATCAAGGATTGGGTAATCTCTGTGAGTACAACAGCAGCATTTGAAGGTTTTCAAATACCTGAAATCTGTAAGACAAAGATTTAGAGCCAACAGCAAGGGAAGGGCTCTGTATGTAGGTCCCCATGGGTCCCACTCCCTCACTCAGCTGGTCACACAGTGTGTCTTTCCCAAGTGGATCCCACAGCGAGGACGAGCGTTACCCCATGTCAGGTAGTGTCTGTCACATAGCCTGGCTGTGGTGTGTGAGCTGCTGCCCAGGCACTGCTAGTGTCTGAGCAGAAGTGCAAACTCATAGGCTGGCCAGCCCCAGCCCTCCTGATGTACACAAGTGTTGCACCTTCTGCTTGGGTGGGCCTGAATTAGTACTGACAGCAAGTGTATTCCTGCTGCTGGCTGGAGTAAACCTGACCACACATCCTGCTTTGGTCCAACGTAAAGCCATAGGGTGAGAGGCTTATTTTGACTCACGTAAAAGCAGTAGCAGAATATGGCACAGTGTGGAGTATAATTTGCTTTTCCTGTGCAAGGCAAAGTAGCTCAGAAGGAAAATAAATTCAGATAAATGTACAGTGTCTAAAACACCATAGCTGCCAGCACCTTCTATTGCTGCTAGAGTCAGGAGCCAGACTCCCAGCAGCACAGAGCTCCGAGTTTTCACACTGCAAACTAGAGCCTATGACCCAGAACATTGATGACTTTTCCAGGACTTGCCTGAAAAAGGAGGTTTAGCAACTGATGGTTGTGCACAACAAAGGAAATGTACAGACACTTCTTCCTGCCAGCTGAGACGACAGAAGCAGTGTCTGCTTCTAGAGTAGTGAAGAGTCAGGTAACTACAAATATCTGGATCTAAATATCCCTCAGTTTTAGCAGGAAATGTGTCACAAAATCGTGAAGTCCATCTATTACAAATAACTTGCACTTGGAAAACCAGTGATGAATGAACCCAACAAGGATACACTTGCTGAAAAATGAGCAGCTTAAATTTATACAAGTGTGGAACTCATCTGTATGGGGTTACATGGGTCATATCCTCAGCTTATATCAATTAGCACAGGCTCATTTTGCTTAGTATCCTGTCAGGTATGATTTGGTCGATCATGTTTTTTTTTTTTGCTAAAAAGCAAAGCAGGTTTTTGTCAAAATCTGTTTCTCCTTATCCAATATGGTGTGATGGGATACAAATATTATGGTGTTACTGTGGATGCTGTATGTGCTATAGAAGGAAATATATAATGCTTTCAGTTTCCAGTATTAAAAAATCTACCTGTACTCGGGATACTAAAAATATCATATTGGAAGTATTCCTTTTAGTGTCTGATAGCACATTTCAGCATTAAAGGGATAGTTTGGAATAGATGCCAAGAGAGACTCACACAAAAGAAATTTTCAAAAAATCCATGCAAAAAACAATCGAGGGAACTTTCCTAATATTCCATATTTCAGAAAAAATAAGCTGCTGAGACTATTTAAACATTTTTCTAGCATGTTGTGCTCTGACTGTGAGTCTTTCTGAAGATTGAATATTTTGGAGGTTGAATATCCTCTTATCCTTAGCAGGAATCCTTCCAAAATGTCTGAGCCTTATTAATAAGATAGCATGGAGAAGTGTCATATGGCAAACGGTGCATGTCATGATTTACTTAAGCACTTTTGAAGGTTAAGGATTTTGTAGTTCAAAACGCTTTGCAATAATAACAGCCAGTAGTCTCTCAGGAAGTAGAGTTTGTTAATAAAATAGTTTGTTAACCCAAATTCAATATGCTTTGAGGGAGAAGAAAGACAACGTGAAAAACATTTTGCTGAGTGAATGTAGGGTTTTGGGCAGCTTAATGATAACCTGCCATTATCAAAGGGGAAACACAGGAAAAAGTTAACTAAACAAAAAAATAAATTAGACACCTTGTCACTTTGCTGATTCCATTTAGATTTGCAGAACCTACCAGTGCTGGACACATTCTTCTGTTATTAATGTATATTTTCCACTGGTTCCAGCAGGAGCTGGGAAATCTTACAGATTTCAGTAAGAGTAATGTTAATACCTTGTGTAGTATTTATGATTGCTCCAGCTCATGTATCAGACAAAAATGGTAAGTAGGAATTTTCAAATAGAAGGGGTTTTCTCTTACAGTTTTTAGTGGAAGGCAAAAACACAGAGAAAACAGGCAATGCTATTTAGTGACACAACCCAAAATGTGTAGTTCCCAGCATAAAACCTAAACACATACCCACAGAGACAATAAAATGAGGATTAGAGCGATCTGCATTATATTATATGCCAGTTTCAATTAAGTATTTGTATGTCCTCTACCAGTGAAGAATCTTTAGTATAAATTAACTCACTGCCTCCTTAAAAAGGAGTGAATTCCCTTTCAGAAGTCCAGGAAGGTCTTCTCAGGAAGTCTGCTAGAAAGCAGGAAATTGCATCCATTTTCTTCATGTCTAAAACAAGCACTACGCCATTCCTCAATTATCTTTGCCTCTCTGCTGCAACAGATTTGTATCCATATGACTGGAATCAAACCTGTTGCAGCAGATGAAAACACCGTGGATAGATATCCTTCCCTGAATACAAGTGGATTCTTTGTGGGATTTGTTTGGGTTCTTTTTAATACTTCCCGAGTTTGGGAAAACCTGAATTTTCCTTATTTGTAGATTTATATTATGTCACCGCTGGAAACTGGTAGTATAATTAAATTTCCCCCCACATAATGCAGTATTGCATCAGGATATTTAACTGACCAACTCACCGCGATGATTAGTGTATTAAATATTGATGTGAGACCTAGTAGTGGTACCATTAGTGACTGTGCAGGAGGTTAGTTTTATCTTGTTTTAAACCGCGTTGCATGTTTTGAGAAAATGTGTTCCTGCTGTCTTGAGTCGCCTCTGAGCTTCAGGTTGATCGTCAAAGGATAAGAGAGTCTTTTAGAAATATGCCATTTTGTTTTGTTTTATGCTTCTGATGCTGTCAGAAGTTTTTGAATTGGCTTCAGTTCAGTTATTTGTCCTCACTCACAACAGTTTAACTGAGGGCAGAATCCAAACCATGACATTGACTCTGCCTATGTTTCCATTACGTTCTTATGTTTTTGGTATGCCTTTGAGTGTTGTTCCTCTCAGCCAAGGGTAAAAGACACTGTTAACTCAAATTATGATCAGATTACTTGTATTTATTCCCGAGGCCCAAAATGACTTCCCTTTTTTTTCGTGTTCTTGTGCTGTTGCAGCTGGACAGCTGGCCGGTAACTCCTCAGTGGAGATGTATCGGCAAGTGCTTTTGTCAGGCTGCCGCTGTGTGGAGCTGGACTGCTGGAAAGGACGAACAGCGGAAGAAGAGCCGGTCATTACACACGGATTCACTATGACAACGGAAATATCCTTCAAGGTACAGCAGCACAGCACACTGGTGTAGTTGGCTTTCGCTGCGGAGGTTTCTTTCATGTAAAACTCATCACAGATACGTTGGCGGAACACTACTGCATAGGTAGAAGGGAAGAGAAATGCAGGGTCAAAAAAAGTATTTTAGGAGGAGATTTCAGACCATGTGCAGCACCATTGGAAGAATAAAGTTGCAGTATTTGGACTGTGCACAAGAAGAGCTTCTTGGTCATCATGGCAGCCAGAGAAAAATGGATTATAGAGTCATAGAATTATAGAATCATAGAATTGTCAGGGTTGGAAGGGACCTTAAAGATCATCTAGTTCCAATCCCCCTGCCATGGGCAAGGACACCTCCCACTAGAGCAGGTTGCTCAGAGCCCCATCCAGCCTGGGCTTAAAAACTTCCAAGGATGGGAATTCCACCTCTCTGGGCAACCTGTTCCAGTGTCTCACCACTCTCATGGTGAAGAAATTCTTCCTAATGTCTAACCTGAACCAACCTATCTCTAGTTTTAATCCATTCCCTCTAGTCTATCACTGACTGACAGCCTAAAAAGTGCTGTGATTATATGGTGTGATAGTCTGTGCCATCTGGGGTCTGGGCTCAGTGCTCCTGTGCATGTCCCCACAGCACGTCTCACAGGGAGAGAAATAGGATAAGCCACAGCAAGGGCTGAAAGACTAGGTGTTGTCACCACGAGTGGCTATACACATTAAAATGGGTCTGCAGATGCATCTGGAGCCGGAAGGATGGGGAGGAAGGACTGGCTGATGTTAGAGCTCCATAGCATGCATCAGGGAGAATTGCTGAGAGGAAAGCTGCAAGGATTAGCACAGCAATAAGTAATGTGTCAGTTTACTCCTTTTCTCTGCCTGGTAAGTGGGAATGGGAAACAAAAGTGGTGAACTGTGGTAGGAAACAGCAGCTATCATGGAAATCTCTACAATTTGCAAGCCTTTAAATCGTTGTGAGCAGAGAATAGGTGACTTGTGCCCAGATGGGCAGGTCCCATCCACGAGGTCCAGACACTTGGCATTTCATTCACAATGTAAAAAATAAATAATGGTGTATGCAGTGCTACCCTTACCTGTGATCAGATCTGAAGCACTGGAGGATGAAAAAGAAAAATTAGTATCCTTGAAGACTGTGATGGGGTGTTTGTGCCATTCAAACCCTAAACATACCATCTGTGTTACTGAATTTCATCTTCCATTTCCTTTTTGTATTAGAAAAGGTAGATACTAAACCCTTAGAAATAACCTTAAAATGTTATCTTCTTGTTATTCTTAAAGATTTTTTTGATCCAAGGTGTTAGAGGAGGATGGAGGTATTCTGTGTAGTATTAGGATTGGTAGTCAGCACAGCTTATAATGATATATGAGGATGTCATATTTGAAGTGTGAAGAAATAATTCTTGTTCATCTGACACACTAATTCACCATGGAAATACATTTCTAGACTTCCTTCTGTGCAAGAAGACAGGAAAAAAATGTTCCTTACTGACTTTGGTGATGTTACAGGTGTTAGATGCAGCTTCTCTACTAGCTACAGCTTTGACACGTTTCCCACACTTGAAGATTGAGTTGTTTGGGTTATTTTTTGGGGGTCTTGTAACTTCCTTTTGGAAAAAAAAACAACTAGTACTGGCACACTAAATTTCAGTCACAACAGAACACTCCTTTCTTTTTTTCAATTGGTTTCCTCTAACTCTTCACTGACTTGAGTTAATCACAGGAAAACATAAAAAACCCTATTGCACATTTGTTATTAACTTTCCAGTTATGTTTATATGAAGCCAATTATGTTTATAGGCATAGAGTTTGATTGTTGAAGTCCTTTAATTAAGGAAGATAGTTCGTAACTCCTTTAGTCATGAGCTGGAATTTAAAACAAAGTTAATCTGATTCTTAAAAGGATCATTAGCAGGAATGAAGATTACCCTTGGTTCTTTAGATGTTCAGTCCTAGCCATTGTGTTTGCAGGAGAGATATTGAAAGGTATTTTAAACTTACTCAGGAATATTTGATCTGTCACCTCAAGGCAAGTTTTTCTCCACAAAGGAAAATGTAAAAATGTATCAACTGCTTGTTTCTTTTCAACATTTAAAGTGTGTTGCTTGGCTGAGGAGGAGCAAAAGGGTAGTGAAATGATGTGTCAGAAGTGTGTGAAGCAATTCAGAGTGATCACTCACTCTTGAATGCTGAATCACTTATCAGCTCACGCTTTTGGCGTGACCACGCCACACAATGCTTCTGTTCAGTCTGTCAGTTTTCCCTACCTCAGACAGGCTTTCTGAAATGTGGAGAGAGAAGCAATATATGCTTCTCATCTTTATGTTGCTGAGGGGTTTGTGGGTTTTTTTGTTTGACTGTTTTCCTTGCTTCCTGACATACAGAAATCAGTAAGGTTTTTCTTATCTGCAGATTGTAAGCTGCTGCCAGGGTGAGATCTAGGGAACCAAATATGTGTGTATATATATATATATATATGCAATAACCCGAAATCTGTGTGTGTGTACTTTATCTGTATCTTGGAGACCTGTTTCAGCTGGAGTGAAGTATGGAACTTACTTGCTCTCTGACCATGGAGATTTAGCAATTACATTTGAATGCCATGCAAGACTGAATCAGCAGCTTACCTGTTTCTCCACTGATCCAATGCCAGAGCTTCTCATCCTTAGATTTCATCTGTGTAATCCTGATTTTACTCTTTCAGGTTATTTTTTCCATGCATGCTAGATTTTATCCCTTTTTTGCAGTTGAAAATAAATTTATGGATTTACTCCACAGCTTGAGCAGTGTATGGGAGTAAGAAAGGTCTCAGGACTGCTTTCAGCAGTACCTCTTGCATCCTGCCTCAAGTGTTCTTAAGCACTGCATGATGCTTCATAACTAATGGGAGGGTGCAGGTGGATGGAGACCAAGCCAGTGCTGATGATCTGGGTGAAAAGCGTAAGGATGGGAGCACTCTATATTTGTAACCTAATTCTCAGCCACCTGGTTCCCTTGTAACAGCAAAATTGCTTCAGATGTTTTTGAGTATCTCACCAGATTTTGTTTCTACTTCCATGAAGACTATAAATTTTGTGTGCATCCGAGCTCATATTGGCAAATCTTGGAATGTTCTTGTGCTTTCCTTCCAGCCATGGATTCTGCAACACGACATCAGAAGAATGTACCAGAAGCGCAGCTTTTATTTTAGGAAGTGGATTTCTTACTGTTGTGCTTCACGATCCTTTAAAAGTTCAGAAAGTGAATAAAAGGAGTTCCCAGAGGAGATTTGTTTAGAATAAATAAATCTTTTAACTTTTAATAATCCTTATGATATGGGAGGGAACAGGCATATGGTTCCTATAAACTCCAGAGTTTGAGGTTCTTGTAAGTTTGACAGCAATGCATATGCAAAGTGTTTGGTGTTTTATATGTTCTTTTGAAAAAACATTTGTGTTTTAGTAGGAAACGGTTGAATAAGCTATAACAATGAGCTCTTTGCTATATTTTTCACCCCACCAAAATCAGTGTGACCAAATGATCCCTCTGCTAGATTTACAATTGCCATTTTCCATCAAAGATGAAAGAAAACTTCTACAGAAATTTGTTTATGAGACCTCTGTTCAATGATTACTACACAGCCAAGTGTTTTAACTGAGTAATATTTTTTCCTTTTTTCTTTCTTTCGCCTTAAAGGGATTTCTGTCATCAAAAAAGAGGGAACTAAAACTTGTGAGTCAGAGTATAACTAAGGATTTTAAGGATACGTGCTTGTGCAGATGATGTTTCAAAGATATGCCTTTGTCAAAGTGTGTTTCTTATGCAAACTAATTCTTGAAATCATAGCTTTGGGCATAGAACAACTCCACACAAAGACCAAATTATACATTTAAACTATTGATTTAAGCAGACATAAGTCATTTCTTGAGAAATGCAGTGCTTGAGGCTATTCAGACATTTTGGAGATTTGATTACTGTTCAGGTTGAAAAATTTGTTTGTTGTAAAAGCACATCCAGAGCTTTCTAGGATATTTAGAATGGAGGGTCTGATTTCAGGCAGTTTGGGTATGATTTCAGACCTCTTTGCATCTTTTCTGTCTTTAGAGGCCAAAACACTGTTTCTTTAGAGACATAAATCTGTAACTGTATGTATTTTGATTCTTTAGGAAGTAATAGAAGCTATCGCTGAATGTGCATTTAAGACATCACCCTTTCCAATCCTCCTTTCCTTTGAAAATCATGTGGATTCGTAAGTAATTACTATGTTTTCCTGTATGGTGTTATATTTTCTTACAAGGTCTGAGCACAGAATTATGTATGCACTCATGGCAGTTTTATTATATGACACGATTAACAGTTTTTGTCCCAAAAAACTTGTATCAGCCTAAGTAACCAAGATAATTAGAGTGAATTGGGCATGTTCTTAAAAACCTTCCTGAAGTAGAACCTTTTGTAGGAAAGGGAAAGTTTGAATAAGTGAGACAAATTGTGTTAACTTGCAGTCTGAGTATGTCCCGGTGGAATGTCATGATAGCTCATCAAAGAAAAAGAGGCAATATTTCACCTGCTTATAACCCTGTTCTGCTCTATAAGCATATTCTGGGCACAGAATTTGGTCTACTTCTTGTGTGTTAGAAGTAGAGGCCAGAACCATAGACCACTAGGATTGCAAAATAGGTGTTATGGATGGCCAGGAGCTGTTCAGTCAAAAAATACCAGTTTGCCTAAGCTGGTTTCCCCTTTTTTTTTTAATTACAAATAAAGGACATTTTTTTCTGTGTAAGAAAAGAAAAAAAACGCTTCTAATTTGTCCCAGTAATGATATTGTTATTATTATTATCGAATTAGTTTTGATTCTTCCTTTTTAATGTTTGACATTAACTTTAGTTTTGCATATAGACCATATGGCTCAAGACGGGGTGACATTGACACCTAACATGAGCCTTAACTTCAGTTGCCTTTTCCCATTTTGTTTTCTGCTGTGAAAATATTTTCAACAGTTTTGAAGCCAGTATGGGCTGAGAAACTTTTGTTTTGTTTTGTTTTTTTACCAATGTGAAATAAAAAAGTAACGTTTGGGGCAGCTGTGAATGATTTAGTACAAATCAGAAAAGATGTCGTCACTTTTGCTTCTTGAGGAAAAAAAGGGTGAGGGCTAACTGCTTTTCCATTGTTTTATGAAGAACATTCTCATAAGGGAAGGAACTGGTAGAAGAAGCTGTGTAAGACTGTTTATAAGAACACATGTGACAATAGTGATCAAAAATGTAAAATCTGAGAGCTGCCCTACACTACCTGTGTACTTTATAGTATGAGTTTACACTACCTTTTGTGGGCAATTACGTGCTTGTGCTGTGCACATTTAGAGGTCACATGGTTATGATTCAAACAGCTACCTTCTAAATCTTGCTTAATTAGTTCCATCTTCCCCTGTAAGACCACACAGATAATGTATTTAATTTATTTCTCTAATCAGTCCCCTCACTCCTTTGATTTTGGTGTAAGTTATATCACTTTGGACTTGTGTATTTTCACCTACTGCTATAGGTTTTAACTCTCACATGCTTCTAAATTCAACCTCTGGTCTTTAGGAAAGATATCAACTGTCTTTTTCCAATGTATTATCTTTTGTATTCGTTCTTCTGCATTTGTTAAAATACACATTCACTGTGTTACTGTAAGGCAGAAAAAAAGCTACATCCAATTTATTTTAACCAGAAGGCTACAGTTTTCTTCCTTTAAAGTCATTAAGACTTAAATCTTCAACTATTCCAGGGTAATCTGTTCTATTTTAGGAAAGTAAAGAAGTAAATAGTTCTATAATATAAACTCCTGTCAGAGATAAGTTAGATGCAAAAGTGGCTTTAAAACTGTAAGATGAAACATTGTCAAAATTAAAGGTGGTGTGATACTGCACTAACATGTCGAAACAGGAACAGTTACTGCTCTATTACTCCAGTCTTTAGAATTTGCCCCCTAGAAAGCATTGGACCTTTCTCTTCAGAATACTTCAGCCAGGGAATAATGAATTATCCCTAAGTGTATTATTTTATGTTCTTTTCCTTGCATTGCTATGACATAGGTTTTTAGCAAAGCAAGTCTGCAAAAAGTCTCAAGTATTTTTCTGAGGTTTTATTGCACACACACACACACACACCCCCCCCCCCCAGTAAATCTTCAAAATTAATGTGTGTGACTTCTAATTTTGCTTTGGCTGAAAATAATTTCTAGTTATTTTACTGACTGCTACAATTATCTCTTAATTTCTTCACTAGTTGCTAGAGAAATCTGCAATTAGTCAGGCCGCTCAGAGAAACCTTCACCTAATTTCATGGAATACTCCTTTTGTCTTTTCATTTACTTGGAATACTGTTTTTCTTCTAAATCTTAAAAGGTGGGCTTTGCCCTGGGCATTAACAAAAAACACTAGGTGTTTTCAAACAAATCCTATGACATCAATTCCTACTTTTGGGTGATCAAATTTACCTTCTAATTTTCAAGTTCCAAGAGTCAGTATTCAAGTATGGAATGCTGGTCTCATGCAGATCAGTGAAAATTTTGTCATTGGCTTAACCACAAATACAGTTTCAGGCTGTGTTCTGTATTCACGGCTTTTGAACAGCCTGTGATTATCAGAGGTAAGTAAGTTTTACATCATCACCGTAGATGTGACAGCATTATCACTACTGGGCCTAAAATGCAATTTTTCTTCCTTCTGGTTTATGTTCATGAGAATATTTTTAATGTTTTTGTCCACCTAGGGAACAAATCACTTGTTAGCACATAATGTTAAACATCTCATTTTGCTTTCTTTCAATATTTTTCCTAGAAGGACTCCTCTCTAATATCTTTATTGCCTGTTAAAAATTTTAATTTCCATTACTGTAACTCCAGTATTTAGTATAGTTCTTCTTGCCTGTTTTTATGTAATAAAGTTTAGAAAAAGAGGCAAGCATAAAGATTTCAGAATATATAAAATATTATGCATACCATGGTTTATACTGATACCAAAACATGCACACTGAGAAAAGACAGTACTAAGAAAGGATGTGGTTCTATCAAAAAATAGAGAAGTGCCCTGAAAATGTTGCAAAGACCTCAAGAAGACCTTGACGTTTGAAATTGGGCTTGCAGGAAGATAAGCAATCTGCAAATCTGAAAGCAGACACTCTATAATTAGAAATGCACTGATGACATAGCAAAAAGGTTAAGTGATCCTTGAGCAGTATCCATATAAGATTGCTTCCAAGATTAAATTTAATTACAGTTATTCATATTGCTGGTTTCTTGCTGGAATTGTTATTTCAAATATTAACAGGGGTTTTTATCACTTTTTTTCTTCCTAGACTTTAAATTATTTTAGACTCTTCTGGGAAGCAGCTGTGTCTTATGCAGAAGAAGAATCTCTGCAGAAGTGATAATAATACAATGTTAGGAGCAGTAGTTGTGCAGTAGTGCCAAAGAGCCTCTGTGTTTGACCTTCATGATAGACATAATACAAACACAGTAAAACAAAGTCCAAGCAATACAGTAATAGTAATGAAAACATTTTTTTAACATTCTTTATATTTCTGTATCTCCAGGTATCATGTTTCCACTTTATCTTCCTTTGCCCTGACTCATTTTGGGGACACACGTAATTAGCCTGTGTGCCACCCACCCATGTCTGCAGAGTGAAAATCATAAAGCAGATAAAAGTCAGCTCTTTTCAGGCTATCAATTTTTGATATGATACTTGAATGCTGAGAGAATTTCCAATAACAGCAGATGTGGACCAGGATGGAACTGCTTTTTTTGTTCCATAACACAAATGGGGAAATACATTGATGTAGAAAAGTTTGTATTTCAGTCTGTTGCTCTGGCTCTTAATTTTAAATGAAAGGGAAATAAAAAGAAGCTGATATTTCCACTTTTAAAATACTGTAGTAGTAATACATAATCTATACTATTGCTGATGTCCTATGTCTTGAAACAAAAAAAAAAAATATATATATATATGTATGTGAGGGAGAAAACACAAAAAACCTACCACTTGGTTAAATGCTTGTACTCCGAAATATTCATTATTACCTCTTAGGAGCTTTTAAAAATATCTTCACGTATAGTCCAGTTCACAAAGACAAGTAATTTTGCAGTGTCAAGTTTTTCCTACTTTGGCCTTGTCTGCTACTACAAGACTTTTTCTTTTTTTAATAGTATTAAAAACTGTTAACTTTTCACATTTCCTTCTTTCTGCCTCTGGGGTGCAGTGGCATTGGAATTTATATGCTAAACCAAAATAATGTTGCATTACATTTTTCTCTTTTGCAAAAATGGAAGTTCTCACTGTGCTCTCCTTGAGGTAAACATGTAATTAAATACAGAAGATCAGAAGAATTTGTTCTAGCCATGGTGACACTTTGAAATTTATTAGATTTAACTCTTACGTATTTGTTTCAGATTCCTATCAAGAGTTCTTTTTGGAGTTGATGTGCCCGTTTGAAAATGCTACTGTCACATTAATTACTACGATTATGTGGTTTTTTTCCTTCAAGGAGATGTCCTTTGAACTTTCTGGGGTCTAAGAGCATGGGGCTATCCCAAATATACACTAGTGGAGAATATTGAATTAAAGCTCACTATAATGACTCCCAGACCTATAGCAAATACCCAGTCTGCTTGCTTACGAGGAGTGAGGTGCCCTTGTCTTCCTTGGTAGCTGGTGATTAGAAATAGCTAACACGTTGTCATAGCCTGATCTGTTCTTCCTGTCACCTTCTCCCTTGTGGGTTCTTAGTTCCACTGCCTTGTCTTCATCTTAATTTTTCCATCCTCAGCTAAATGTAGCTTCTAGCTTTTTTGCAGAATTGGCTGCACGCAAAAAAAAGCATTAATGAAATGCTGTAGTGATTTAAACTGCATGCAGCGCTTGCAAAGCTTTGCAGAATAATTTAAAGCCTCCTCGCAATATATTTTGTCAGTGACTGAGCTAATGACCAGTTCACCCCGTACCTGCTTCAAGGGACATCCAGAATGCTGATCCTGAGGGAAATTAAATTTTCTGATTCAAATGCCACCCAGCCTTTATCTTAGCTCTGGTTTGGCCTTGCTGACCCCAGGAAGAGCTGCAGTGCTATGTCTTTAGTAGGTAGTGAAAGACACACTAGATCCAGCAGTTGCTGTACTCTTAGTTTGCAAGAGAAAAACGCACACTCTCCTTTTTTCCTATATAACCAGCTCTTTGTCATGAAAAATAGCTCCATGGAAACATATCTGCTTATATCACTTGTGTATCTTCCATGATATGCAGATCATAATTAACAGTGGTTGAAGAAATTAGAATAAGCGATATAAACCTGTCCTTTAAATGAGACTTCTCATCAGAGTATCAAAAAAGAAGCAGCACTCAGATGTTACAGATTTTGAACAGGCACATATAACAAAAACACACAGTCATCTAAAATTAGAGAGCGACTTTCGCATTGAGCTGCATTTTAAGATGACTTGAGTAATATTTCTGTGCAGTATAACCTCTCTTCAGTCCTAAAACTCCCATCACTGTTATGCCTATTATGATATGCAGGAAGTATTTCATTCTCTAGTTGTACTTTGGGAAAATTGTTTATACGTAGAGTTTACTGAGGTTTAATTTACTTATAGAGGATGCCGTGAAAACCACTGAAATACATTACTGTGGTAAAATTTGACACTCTGTCTAAATAAAATTTATAAATGTTTTTAAAAGGGATCTGAGCATGTACCCAAACAAGCTAGGATTATCATTGAGCAGCACCACCTAGCAGCTCGTTATTGCATCCAGATTCCCGCTAAGAAGGCTGTCCTGTTATGTTGGTCCCGGTTACGTACACATAATGTGCATGCACTATGTAATTACAAGTATATAAAATGTAGTTATACTGGCACTTACTACAGTGGTTCTCCAAACTGACGTAATACGTCTCTAGCAGTAAAGCAATTGTATCTACACTATGACTTCTTCCAGTGAGAGTATGGGGAAGTACTTCTGAGCGAGCTGGCAAAGAGCAATGCAAGATTTTCAGTGCAAACCCAGCCAGGGGGATCTGTGGAGGGAGCTGAGATGCAGCTGCAGCTCTAGGCAGAGCTGTGCCTGGACGGGCCATCACGCTGCACAGGCACAGCACACACTTCACATGGGCTAACAAATAGGATTGGATTTTAGCAGAAAATCTAGAGTAAAGCTAACTGCACTTTAGACAGCTGCAGTAAAACTTGTTTCTTTTCTACCAGTGCTCATAACCAGTGCAGCTTTGCTGGTTTTATAGACACAAGTAATATCTTCTGCCTCTTGTTCTATATGGCTGTGCCTTATAGAGGTGCTGAGTAAGGTAGTAGGTAACTTTGGCTTGGGAAATTGAACAGAGACACCTGCACAGGAGAATGCTTTTGGTGTAACTGTTTGGGGCTTTATGCCTTCAGTCAGGTGTGACAAAAGAAGAAAGAAATCCAAATGGGGTTGGGGGGGGGTGTATGTGAGAAGACTGCCGGGCATGTGTATAGGAGGAAAATGTTTAAACTTTGAATGAAAATGTTGCCTGAAAGAGGCAAATTTATGTAACAATTATTTCCCTAAAGATAACAACTGACAGCCCCGTTTTTTTCTTATTTTTTATGAAGTGCATGGCAAAATATACCTTAATATTAAAAGTTCAGTTTCACTATTACTCAATTGACTAGTGCCTTTATTTCATGTATGATTCTTTTGATAAGCTCTATCAGAGGTATCAGAATAATTGCATGATATGTCTTGGTCTCTAAAAACTCAGAGCAATTGGATCAGGAAACTGTATCTAATTTAGGCCTACTAGATATTCTGTTACTATTGCTTTCATTTTGTCACATTAGTAGCACTCATTTATTTATTTCTTTTCTCCCCTTTAGCCCTAAACAACAGGCAAAAATGGCAGAGTACTGCAGATTAATATTTGGAGACGCGTTGCTTATGGATCCATTGGAAAAATACCCGGTAATGTGGTTTGGAATTTATCAATTCACAAACATGTGTGTGAATTTTTATTAAAGTGTTTCAGTCCGGTGTCATTCTTCACATATGGCCAATCAAACCAGATTCTAAAGGAGAGTCTTGAACAACGTGAGCTGTGGTGACTTAAGCATATAATTTCTGATGCAGAGATTGTTCTGACACAGTGAATTGTAATCTTCTAAATGCAACTGATTCTCATAGCTGCCATTTTTACAATGTTGGCTTTCATATTTGAACTAATACTTATTTTGATTATTACTGTAGACATTTCATAAAGTATTTTTCTTAAGTGCCCTCGGTAGCCCTACTTTGTTTAATGTTGAGATTACCTCTTGTACCAAATACATCTCATTTTAACAGGGCTTACAGAGGTTATAAAATCATCTGGCACATTGCAGGCCCTAAGAAATTCCTCTAAGCTTATTACTTTTGTTGTTGTAACAAATTTCTTTTTCTTTCGGCAAGCTTGAACCTGGGGTTCCTCTTCCAAGCCCTATGGATTTAATGTACAAAATTCTGGTGAAGAATAAAAAGAAGTCTCATAAGTCTGCAGATGGAAGTGCAAAAAAGAAGCTCTCAGAGCAAGCTTCCAACACATGCAGTGATACGTCTAGTATGTTTGAACCTTCCTCCCCTGGAGCAGGTATGTACTGAATCTACAAATATATTTCTTCCTAAAACACAAATGCTCCATTACAGCAGTAATTCAGTCCATTTAAATAGCTCAAGTACAGTGAAGGTCTACCAGTGTGGTTCTTACTCAGTAAGAAACAATGCTAAGTGTCATTGATCTAGGAATCTGTGAAGGCTTGTGGCTGAGGAATCACTTATGGAGTGACCTAGAGCACAGTGATGTGTACTGACATTTATCCACGCTGCTTAGGAAGTAGAGAGAGCTGCAAACTCCTCCACTCTTAGGTGCCTTTTCTATGTGCCCAAGCCCAAATGCAAATATAAATATTTTCTTTTTTCTCTTGCCTCTGAGGTATGCCTAGCATCTGGTGCCCTTTTAGACTTAACCCATTGCACAGGAGAACTGAAGTGGTCCTACAGTGTCTTAAGATTTAGAGTGACTGTGAATGAGACCTCTTCCTCAGGCAGACAAGGCCCAGCCTGCTGTTGTCTTGCATTAGTTGAATGTCATGGACCTCTATGCAAAGTGCTGTAAGATGTTCTTCTCTTCCAGAGATGGAAACAGGCAAAAATAATACTGCAAACACGTATGTGTTTCCATCAGGAATTATAAGCAATGTAGCCAGTGGAAAGCAGGGTATTACATTTAACTTGTTCATTATTAGCAGAACTCTTAAAATCAGAAATTAAATAGGAAAGTTAATGAAAATAGAAAATTTAATGCATGTGTCCTGGTAATGCCTCTGGGAGCTGCTGGGGACTGTTGTGACTGTTGGCATGCAAAAATTAGTAAGACATGGTCTTTCTCCTTGAAGAGCTTAAAACCTAACTAGAAAACAAAAAGAGAAGAGCAGAGAAAAAGATAAAGTAAGGATTTGCTGTAAACCACAGGAGCAGATTAGCAGCAGGACAAGCAACAAAATCTGTATATCCTGATTCCCAGCCCAGTGTCTGTTTCCTGCACTATTCTTCTTCCTACTAAGACTGAAATTTTGGATTGCCAAAAGCATAGACATGTATCCCCAGTAGCAGAACACTTATAGAGTAAATTGAAAGCTTTACTGGAATATAAGTTCATTATCATTTACCATAAAAAAAACTTTTTTCCATCACTTGTAATTTTTTCTAAACTCCGATTAATTGAGCTGAAAAATTTCATGCTGGCAGTTTGCCTCAAGCTGAATTAAAAAAAAAATAATTAAAAAAATTCCTGCATTTGTGGATAATGTTGTTTATCCTATTAGGAAGCAAAGAAAGAGTTTTCAGCTATTGTGTTAAGAAATTCTGAAAAGGGCATGCTTTGGAGTAGGGCTTGGATTTCAAAGGAATATTTGTCCTGGTGTCAGAAATGATTTAATACTGTTTTCTTGATTTGCTTTAGCCAAATACCAGGCGACAGAAAAATAACTGTGTATGCCAACTGACTCCCTTCCCACACTTTAAATCAACCCTGCGTTCCTAACTCTACATTTTTGTTACCAGCACATAGTGAGAACACAGTGGCAAAGTACCTGTGTCTTGATTTCTGAGTGCTTGTCCTGTAGAAGGGGTAACAGCTTTGTCTTTCAGCAGCCTCTCTAGGGAAAGACCTGGGCTGTGAATCTAGATGATGATGATGCAAAACAGGAGGGTCGGTCCCATAATAGGGTCTGTAATTTTACAAATTAACTAACAAATACTATATTACCTATATAACAACCTCTGTTAACTGTAGATTGTGAAGTTGAACAGTTACAAATTAGAAAATGCTACAAGTGAGATTGCAGAATTGGTGCGGTCACTGGGTTCATCTGTGACTGTCAGAATACATTACTTGTTACTCTTCTGTTAGCCATTGTTTCTCCTTTAGGACCAATGCCTCTTTTAGAGAATGCAGTTAGTCAATATTTTTTCTCTCCCTGTCATTCAGTACTTGATCCTAGATGTAGCATCCTCATCTTGCAGTGAATTTCTGTGGGAGTATCCAGACTGCATATGAGCACTTGACGAACAGCAGTGAATTTATCTGAACAATACCTGTGGGAAGTGAAATAAAATTAAGCCAATTTTATCTAAGGACAGCCAAGTCTGAGAAAGCTTAAGAACAGTTTAGAGCTGACTGACAAGGAACATCCAGGATCTGATTTTTCAAGAATACTTTGAATTTTTAAGTATTCAGAGCACAGCTGCAGAGATTTCAACTACAGATTACAGCTATGAGCACACAGCATTTCTGTAAACGAGGTGCCAGATTTCTGTCTGTGACCATTAAAAAAAAAAAATGAAAAATTATTCATTTTATAAGACTACTGTGGCAGGACCCCATGAAGAACATGGTTCCATGGGACAGTGCTCAACAGTCACCATGACACTCTTTTCTTTTCACTGCCTCATTGCTTATGTGCATGTCATTATGAGCAACATGTAAAGCTGAAGCACTGCAGGCATTATGCTCCTCTATACCCAGTACCAATTTCTTTCTGGAGCATGAGAGGAGTCACACAATTAAAGGTTGATTAAAGGAAGCCTAATTCTTGACATTCTTAACATGAAGTGTTTCAATCCTCCAACTTCAATGTAACCTTTACATTTAGCAAGTTTGGTATATTATTCAAATAATGCTATTGTATAGCTCTTGCCAGGATTACTGCTGATCTCCAGGAGAACGTTGTGCTGATTTAGCTTTTCTGAGATTTTAAATGAGTTTTTTCATAACAGTGCAAAAAATGCAGCTATTTGTACTTATTTGTTGATTGCAAGCTTCATGGTGTCTCACACTGCTTGAGGTCAGATTTAAACCCAAATAAACCAGCCTTTTGATAATGTTTATATAACATACTGTATAAAAGCTAGGTTGTGGTGTTATAGTAGCAGTATTTAAACAAAACAATTCTGAAATGAGCTTTGTGGAATACCTTGCAAGGTGTTGATGAAACTGATTTTAAGGCAACTTCAGTAGGGTATAATATCTGTCAGTCAAAAAAGCTTTCCCTAATGGTACAGCAAAGCTATCAAAGCAGAAAAAGAATTTCTGGGATAATGCTAGTGAGATAGATTGTAATTTTGGCAAACAAGCTGTTTTAGATAAATGAATAGAAGGAAATAAGCAAGATTTTCCAAGAATTTGATTACACTGCAGAAAGAACAGTGACAGTTCTGCAGGTACATACATATTACTGAAACTGGGCTTACACTGAAAGTAGCTAAAACTTGCTAATTGAAAAGTACTTAAACTTTCTAGCAAATTGTTAATTTCTCATTAATAGGATGACATTTTTGTTGGTGTAGTGGGTGCTGCAGGGAAGGAGTCAGAGGAAGACAGTGTAGAATTGGCTCCATTATTTCATGATAACTGAATAGAAAGCTGGATAAAAGTTTTTAGGCTCAGTGTGTGTAAATGCATTGGTGCATTGCTGCTGCAGGCCAGCTGATGCTATGGCCCACTGTTACGAAGTAAAATGTTCTAGGAAACTGAATAAAGTTCATTTTTTTCTTTTTAAAAATAAGCAAGTGCTGATGTACAGCCTGTGGAAAAATAGCCAAGATGCTGGTCTCTCCCTAAATGTTATAGAGCTAACAATCTGCACTAGAAAGTGCCACATTTATAATCCATTCTGGCTGTTATTTTAAAGGGATCTGAGACAGCAGATTACCAAATTCCTTTGAATTTCAAGCAATGTATAATCCTCTGGTTTATTAGGCTCTCGGTATCTGTCGCACTGCTGAGACATGGTGAGAATGAGTAATATTTAGCACCCTGCTTCCTCAACCCTTGATAATAGGGATTTGGCTTGTCATTCCCAGATCTCTTTTTCCTAATCATCTTCCATTCGGCATTACTGTGTAGAACCCCTCTGCCTATCAGCTGGAATTCAACCTCCTTTGTCCACTTGTTACATTGCCCAGTGAACACTTCCCCACGCTGCCTCACTCACTAGGGACAGCTTCTTGAAAACACCCTTGGAACTTCCCCATTTCCTGTGCCCTTCTGCCTGTGAGCAGCTGGCAGTGCTTGCATTGTAACTTGTATGTTGTGATAGGGAGCAACATCTTTCTATTTCTTGATATTCTTCTGGCCGCCTCTGTCCATGGGCAGGCTCTTGTCTCATACTTGGAGGGCAGGCCCTTGGAGCGGGGCTCTCTGTTTTCACTGTATTTGTATGGCATGTAGCATGGAGAGGCCCTGTCCTAACCTGGGCTTGTTGTTCCATTCTAAATGTAAATAACAATTATGCCAGTTGTCCCTTAGACAAGCTCACACGTATGTACTGGACTCGACCTGCAGCACAGCTGCACATGCCAGCACATGTGCATTTCTGACACACAGTGTCTGTGCCCTCTTGGGAAGGGACAGGAGCGATGACATAGGGCTGATCCCACCACCACTGTGGGAGGGTGAGCAGGAAGGCATCCTCAGCACAGGCATCTCCGCAGGCTTGGCCATGGCTTCCTCTGACTTTGTGTCCCAGCAGTGTACTGGGAAAAGAAAGTTGGATTTGAGTGTAGGACAATGCTGCCGGATGAAAGGCAATGCAGATGTAGTCATACTTCGTAAAGCACTCGATAATTTTTAGTCTGTGTTTGTAATCCTCTGTGTTATTTGTCCTGCTTTTGCTGTGTGATGCAGGACTTGAAAATGAGATCTGATCTCTTTGGGAGTTTTCTTGTTAAATATTTTTAAATAAGTGAGTAACATGTCACATACTTTCCTCTCTGGGCACTTCTAGCAAGAACAAGCTATCATCTACCTCAGCAGTGCAAGCTGGCTGAAATCTGCCCATGTCCCCCATTTTGTGGTCTCTGTGAAGTGTTATTTTGCCAGTCTGGTTAAATCAAATGGGAGCTTCCCAGCCAAAGATTGTCACTGCAAATCCTGAGAGAGCTTGGCTGGCTCTTTGCAATGTGTTGAGGTTCCCTGAGCCATCCCTTGAGCCTGTTGAGCAATCTTGTTATTTTCTTCAATGAAATGTTCAGGAAGAAATGTGTTCATGAATAAAAGCCTGACATTTCAACATCTGCATCTGGAAGCAGCCTGGGTAGTCATTGTTTGGTTGTGAAAGGCACTCTCATTATTTAAGTCATCTGTGCTCTCCATGTTCAGAAGGGGCCCACTGGGCATGATTCAAGGCCTGCTGGAACAAAGAGGAGTTTCTTTATTGACTCAGTGGGCTTTGGATCAGACCCTAAATTGACAGGAGGAACAGAGACTGAATTGCCATTCTCTGGAGAGTTTGGGAATGCTGTACAGTGGTTAGATTTTTGTACTGCCAAAATAAAAATGCCACTGCTGAAGAAAGCTGAAAGCTTTGTGGGATAAAATCTTTAGGGAGAGTTGTCAATCTTACAGGAGTGGATAGGTAACTGCAGTATAAGTTAAACCTTCTTTTCCAGAGTCTTCTTAAGATGCACAGTATATACTTGATGGCATCCAGGCCCACAGGAGCAGTTACTGAGGAGAAAGAGAAGCTTGATATTCCTTAATGGTTTAATTTCTGATGCAACCACATCATAGCAGTTTGGAGGCATTTGTTAATTAACAATAAAGAATGGGCATCTTGTCTGTAGGAATTGGATGAGTACACTGCAGTTGGGAGCAAAGCATAAAATGGGTTTTATTTGGTCCCATTTACTCCAGCAGTACGTTTTCAGAGCAAGGATGAGCCTGATGAACCTCCTCCGCATTACGTGGTTTGCACTGCCCTCAGCCGGTGCGTTTGAGCTGTGCCAGAGGTGCCCAAGTAGCGAGGAGCACCAAAGCACTCTGCGGAGGGCATTGAATCCAGGCTAGTGCAGCTAGGCCCCTGTGCCAGACCCTCCCAGCTGCCCCACCTCAGCGCCTGTTCCGCAATACGTTCTGAACGCGTGGATTTTGCTGAACAGACATTGATACTGCAGCACGTGAGAATCTCATACATTTTCCTATCTTTTCTTTGCCCGGTTCACGCTGTTCTGTGTGTGCTTCCTGGAGAGGATGAGGCTTTCACTAAAGGTCCTGCAGGAATCCTGCAACAGAGGGGGAGTTTGAATCCCCATCTCCCAAACCCCAGGGCTGTGCCCCAGGCATGGCAACATCTCTTCAGTTGGTGATAGTGTACCCACACACCATGCACACACCACAATGCCGTTTTCTCAGTGCTGATACCTACTCCGTGGCTTCCAAACATTGAGCATCCTGCATCTGCAAAGCAAGAGGTTTGATTGGGCAATAAGAAGTTAACAATGCTGAAGATGGACGCGTCCGTCAAGACGGTATATTTGATTTGTGCTGTGACAAAAAGCACATGTATAAATAGTCTCCTTTCAGCAGGGCTACTTGCACATATTTCTTGAATTTATCGATGGTAATTATAACTGTTGTTTCAGCCAGTAATTATTTTCTGCTTAAAACTTTTCAGGAGAAGCAGAGATTGAGAGCGATGATGATGATGACTATGATGATGACTGTAAGAAATCGTCGATGGATGAAGTAAGGGTGTAGATACGTTTTATGGTGATGGGTCGGTTCCAGCAGTTGTGGATTGGCTTGTGTTACCAGGAGCGACAGTACCATCTAGTGGACAAAGGGAGGCAGAGCACTGGGAAACACACACGAACTTCCTGAAGTTGGTTGTAAATCCCTTTGGAAGCACATCTTTGCTTTGTTTATCTATATTTCATTTACTGAAGAACAAGAATTAATATCACACCAGCTGATATGTTGTATTTAGCATTGATGGAATAAAAACTCGGCATCAAAAACTTAGAACTATATGTATTATTTATCCAACAGTACTGATAATGTGCTTGGCTCTGTGTAAAGACATCTCAGTCCCTTCCATAGGAGCCATGCAAAAAGAATTACTATAACAGCATTTTAATTAAACATTTAAATTTTATAGCAAATTTTTTTTTTTTTTTACTGTGTGAAGCTCCCTATGTGAGGTGTTCACTAAGCCAGGATCAGTGAAAAATACCACAGCTGATAGAAAACTGGGCTTTGGTATTTGTGGCCTCTGACTACCATGCACAGATCAAAACTGCAGCATTTTCCTTTCTCTGTCCTAGGGAACTGCTGGAAGTGAGGCTATGGCCACGGAGGAGATGTCAAACCTGGTAAACTACATTCAGCCTGTGAAGTTTGAGTCATTTGAAGTATCAAAAAGTAAGTAAGCTAAGCATGAATGACATCTTATACTGGAAATTACCTAGTAAGTGTTTGGAAGAAAGTTCTGGAGAAATGTTCCTGGATTTTTCTCTTGGGACAGAAATGTTCCCTCAGTATCTAGCCAAATAAATGTGTATTTATTTTGAAACCTGTATTAGTCTAAATATCAAACCTCATCAACAGTAAACATGCTGCCATTTCAAAACCACTTTTGAAAATGTTTTAATTTTTGAAAATGAAATATTACATTGTCTTTGTGGTCCATGAACAAAGAGTAACATAAGCAGTTTGAGAAAGGTGGTCATAAATATTCAGATGAATTGAGCAAGTGCTCTGTATTTTGGTTCTGCTACTTCTGTAGACAGTTTGGGGTAAGCAGAGTCTGCTCTTCCCCATATGCAAATTCCCTCTTTCCTGCCTCTGTGTATTGTATAGAAAAGGCCTTAATTTGACCCCCTGCTGGCTTTTACAGAAGATGCCTTGCTAGGAATGCACTCCGTGACATCCTCAGTAAACACTGCAGCATCTTTTCCTTTCTTGGTGCAGAAACCCCTGCTGTTTGCCTGCTCTTTTTTGTTTTGACAGGTTTCAATATGCTCTTGGGGCTTTTTAGTTAAAAAAGCGTATAGCATTTTAATTTGTTACGGATTTGTGGTGGCCTTGCAGAGGACAGGTAATTGGTGCTCAAATCCATATTTGTATACAAGATTATTCTTTTCCTCATGATGGATACTAAACATTTAAGAAGCTTTCTACCTATTTATTTGTATATGGATATTTGTACAGACATACATAGAAGCGTTCACAGAATCACACAGAGGTCTATGTTTGTTCCCTTTAGTAGTGTCCCTTGGGATGTTTATAATCTCCTTTAGTGCTAATGAGAGTTACAAGAACACAGTAGGAAGGAGATATTCCTTCTGGAAAAGAAGCCATATGAATCCTAGCGGGACAAGTTGATGCAGCTGTTACAAAGCTGTGTTGTGTAGATATCTTCTGTTCACATGCCTGTGCCTTTCCATGTTTGGTCTTTTGCAAAGAACTGCTGATAAGATTGTATGTCCAGATTTTTTATCCTAAGTCCCGATGTGACTTTTGCTCAGTTATAGTTTCCATGAACTCATAATGTTAAGGAATTCATTTTTCTGGTGTTTGTGTCAAATAAATCATTATGTGGTAAATGTGACCAGTTTGTTAAAGCAGTGGCTTTGCGTGGTAAATGCTGCTGGCAGGTTAAAGCAATGGACACTATAGCATGGCTTGTAAGTTCTGGTCTTTGGCCTGTCCATGACTCACTGCTGAACCATTACTAAATTCAGCAAAGATGAGCTGAATAAAGAAGGAGTTAGATGAGGATTGTTTTTTAATCTGCTGCCTATCCAGTTGTTGCCCAGATTTTATTTTTGTTCACCTGGCTTAATTTCTCTAAGTGTAGAGTTCCATGCTTGTCTTTTATATATTGTCATTATTACAATGTTACAGCATTTTTTAGGGGTTTTTTTGTTTGGGTTTTTTTTGGTTTGTTTTTTTTTTTATATATATTTTTTAATTCAAAATCTGTTTTCCTTTGTGATCTCCTCCTCCACGGTAATAACAGTACCTCACAGTTTCTGTCATCCACACATTTTAAAAGTGTGCTTTCTGGCCTTGTATACAACTTGTTAAAAGAAATATTGAATAGCACTGGATCTGTAACAGTCCCCTGATTGCCCTCACTAGATATGTTCCCTCTCTGTCATCAAGTAGCTGTCACTGTATTTTATCAAGTTTTTCAGTGAGTTGTTTGTCCATTCCATAGTGGCTTCCTCCTGAGAAGATAGCACGGTGTAATGTTACACAAGAGAGAAATGTCTCTCTTGCACAGTGCTTTCTTCACAGGTCAGGTTTCTTAATCCTCTCCAGATGCTACAAGGAAATAATTGTTCTTATTTTAATTATGAGTTTGATTAAGCCCTGGACATTTAGTAACTGAATCCTATAACAGCTACCAGTTGTGATCTCCTGCAGATGCCCTGCTTCAGGATAAGGCTGAGAGATACAGTATTTTACTACAACAAATTCTAGCACCTCTATTCTAAATAGAATAAAGCCATTAGATATGTGTGTTGCAAGTGGTATCCTATTAGTAAGAGGGAAAGATGGAATAAGAATAATCTCAGTGCCTTTGTAAAGAGCTCAGATGGAGGTGAGCTGGCTGGAATGGAGTCAGGAGCAAAGAGGGTATTGCTGGTTGGATAAGGAAGAGGGGTGGCTAGGAGAGCAGCCTCTAGGGAATGGCAAGAATCTTTTGCCATTAGGAGATAACAGCTCTGAATAATGTCAGTAGCATGATGGTTGCTAATTAGAAATAGGGACCACAATGAAGTCTTGAGTTGCGTGTCTCCTAGAGGGAGAGAATCTCTTTTTGAATACCACAGTCATCTTCTGACTCTTCAGCGTATGCTGAGAATACTTTTTAACACATTTTCCTCTCACATTGGCCCAAACAATCTTGCTCATCTTTTCTTTGGATCCACTGTTTCCTTTTTGGCTTCCTCTAAGGGAAGCGCCCACCTGTTTCTGTCCTGCTACTCTCTGCAAGACAAGTGCTTTTGTTCAGTTTCATCCCTCTCCTGCAGCTTCGCAGTTTGACTTCAGGGAGCTGGCCAGGCTTGCCTCCTGACCATCCCTGGGTTACTGCAGCACTATTGCTTCTAAAACAAGATGAGGGCAAGCCTTTTCTCTGCATATTCTTTGCTTTCAATAAAGTGGTGAGGCTAGAGAGTTCGTGTTTCATCACAGGCACTGTTCCCCTCATTTTTAAAGGAGAAGGCGCTGTGATAGCTAATGGATATGACTTGCCAGAGCTGTGGCCCCTTCTAGGCAATCTACCCAGCTGATTGTGATGAAATGGGAAGCTGTTATTTTAAAGGAATCCTTACCCTCTGTACAAAAGTGTAAAGGAAAAAATACCAAAGCTAGAGGGGTCTCAACTTAGGCTCTCTGCTACAGCATGTCACAGGGGTACACTGAACGGCTGTGCACGCATCAGGGAAAAGTGAGTAGCAAATGAAAAAATGAGTAGCAAACAATACACAAATTAATGTTTAGTCCTGGTGAGTTAAAAGCTTAGGAGGAGCTTTTCACAACTGTCAGTTCATAAGGTTTGACTGAATTAGAGAGGTCATAGAAGCTCCATATTAGTTTGGGGTTAGGTCTGAAGACTTGCTGGGGCACAGGAGCGTACCTTCAGCCTTGATTAGATGGCAGCGTTGCCATGACTGAGACAGATGTGAGCTTACCCTGACACGTGGAAGATAACAAGAACCACCATAGGCCCAGCTAGCACTCTGCTTAGTTTCTTCTGACACGGACATTAGTTATTCTAGCTTCAGGCTGGCTTAAAGCCTTTACATCTGTCTGCAAAGACATTCTAGAGATCACCGGGGCCCTCTGTGTTCCCCACAAAAGCTGCTGCAATGCCTCTGCATCACATCTGTGATCTTTGGTCTCTGCCTCTCGAATATATCAACATGGTATTTTGCAAGCGATTGTGAGAGATCTCTGCCCGCGTACTGACTTTCTGTTGCTTGCAGCTGGCCCAGTAGCAATCTGAGTCTGTACCAATGCCCTTAATTTGGGTAGTGCTAATGTAAGTTCAGCTGGAGCTCTTGAGGATGTGCAGAGTGACCTCACTGCTGTCAGCAAACGGTCGTGTAGGGAAATTCTTTGAGATCAAGGTGAAATGAGTTGGTGTATAGTAGATGGGATAAGGGGACTGAGACTAAACCAGGTGTTTTCAGCTCATGTATCACAGATGATTTCATGCTCAAATGTGTCACTGTTTTTATTTCCCCTTTAAACTTTCAGAACGCAACAAAAGCTTTGAAATGTCTTCCTTTGTGGAAACCAAAGGGCTCGAGCAACTTACGAAGTCTCCTGTGGAATTTGTGGAGTATCCTTGACTTTCAGAAAGATGCTTTATTGGCCTTTCTATATCTGAGATCTGTTACAGACCTTTATTGAAATTTGGAGACAGGAGCTGGGGAAATAGAGAACCTAAATGAAATTTGTAGATTTGACTGTCTTCCTAGATGAATTAATTGGCATGAGTTCTGATGAGCTAATTTAAAAGCTGGCATGAGTCCTTGTGCTGTGGGCTAGGACTAGAGGGAATAGGCATAAACTACATATTGAAGACCTGATACTTTGTATTCTCATTATTAAATTTATCATCCTGTATGAGGTGGTAGGAGTTACAGTGAGCAAATTGTCAAAATGTGTCTGACTTGGTTTTTTGCAAAGTCATAGGAGAAGGCTTGTTTTCCCATCACACCTCTACTTCTAAGAGCACTGAGCCATTTTATTGCCAGATAGTTCTCTTTTTTGTTGTTATTATTTTTTTAAATAACTTGTAAAGAAAAGCTAAGGAGCATTCTTTTTAGACCTCATGACGCTTCTCAGTGTCTTTCATCATGGTTGCAGTTAAGAATGAATGGTCAAGATAAAATAGTACCTTAAAGAAGATTAATGGGAAGCTATTTCCACAGATAACCTGCATCATGTTCTCATCGTCGAGATTTGTAGATTTAACTGTAGGAAGTGCACACTCATCATTTCTGTCTGTATGGAGGGGCCAATTCTAATGCTCATTCCAGAAGAGCACTTTTTAACTGAGCACCTCTTCCCATTCCAGAGGAAGATTTGCTGCTTATAGCTATTTGGTCTTTATAAATGCAATTTGAGGAAAACCTTAAGTTAGTAACCATGATAAATGGAATTTTTTGAATGCTCTTTTTTACGCATATACCTGGGCTATTTCTTTGCTTATTCTGAGCACTCCGTACAGGAAAAAAGAAAAAAAGCAGCTTTAATTACCTCATATTTGTCATATCTCCTACAAAATTGTGGATCTCTGGAAGTGTTATGGTTCCAGAAATCCCATAAGGAACCCACTGGCATTCTGTAAAGAACACCTGCATTTAAATATTGCAGTTGCATCTCTCTGCAAAGTGATTTTTGTTATGCATACCATATCTTAACTACTCATCATTTAGATACAACAAAATGCAGCTAAGCCGAATTTACCCAAAGGGAACACGTGTAGATTCTTCAAACTACATGCCACAAGTCTTTTGGAATGCTGGCTGCCAAATGGTTGCTCTTAACTTCCAAACTGTAGGTAAGTAATGCTTGTCTCTCCATTCTGTAGGATGTACATTTCCACTTTTCTGATACAGTTTCTAACTCAGAGGTAGGAAAGGCTTGATACATCAACAGGTGTCTAGTGATTGAATGAGCTGTTAATTAAGGTTTTTAACACAGTTTGTTAGGGGTTTTGTGTAAGTAGGAATATTCATGCTTACCATGCTATAGCTAGTATAATATGCATACATAATGCCTTCCATGTTGTCATCATTTCTAAGTTGTTACCATTGATCAGCATTTCGGATATCACGGGGATTTTTTTCCTAGTGTTTTCCAGAATCTCATTATATCAAGACTTAAGGGACTTAGATGGCAAATTCCACTTTAAAACTGAAGGTTTAAGAAACAAAGAAATTTGGGCTCCTAGACGTACAAATCACTTTTGGAATAAATACTGTTGACTTTCAAGGCTATGTCTGTTCTGAGGCATACAAATAGTTCCATCTACTGCATCCCAGGACATATCCTGGCCATGTTCTGCCTCTGGGCACATGGTACCATGATATCATTCCCTTTTCCCTTTCCATTTGTGCCCTTGCACTCACCACCTTTCCATGGAAGGCAACACTCCACACATGCTGGGAGTCTGCAGAGTAATAAAAAACAATTTGGTCTGGTTTCAACCAAGTATCGGGCATCCAGTGTGTGATGTTAGAAGGGTCTAGAAACAGAAGCACTCTGCTAGGTAGGGTGAACTGGTACAATCATTACAACACTGAGGGACTCAAAACCTCACTGTCAAGGCTTCTTTTTAAAATTTGAAAATGTTATCTATTAAATAGTCTCTGAAAGTTGTCTTACAGGTATCTTTCTCTGTGAAAAGAATCCAAGAGGGTGGCCGCAATCAGATCTGAAGTTTCTAAAAGCACGTGTGCCATATATAGCTGTTTATATTACAGTCAGTTTGAAATAACAATTATTATTTTATTGCATTTTAAAGTTATCATCTATCCCGGAACATAATTCTTATCAGTATTTTTAATACCTAGATTTGTCTATGCAAATAAACATGGGAATGTATGAGTACAATGGCAAAAGTGGATACAGGTTAAAGCCAGAATTCATGAGAAGACCAGACAAGCACTTTGATCCATTTACTGAAGGTATAGTGGATGGGATAGTAGCCAACACCTTGTCTGTCAAGGTATGTACCCAGCTGGTGAAAATACTCTCATGACAACTTCAGAGCATAGATACATTTCTGTTGTGCAGTGGCCTAGCAACCGGCTATGCTAAGTCCAGAAAATAAAATGCCTTTCATTTCATGGAGTGACATTTCATGTTTAAATTCTGCCTCACATTTCATGTTGTAGGATAAATGTATTTTTATTGTATATTTATTTTTTCCATAGAAGTAATTGGGAAGTGAACGGATTTAAGAGTAGTTTGGCTGTGGTTTTGGTAACGGAGGACTAAATTTAAAACATGCTGTTACAAAGAGATGGATTGGATTTGAATAGCTAAAGCACTACACTGTTTAGTATAAATACATTTTCTGGTTCCCTATAAGTTCTCCAGCAGAACTGTGGAACCATAAATGTCAGCTGCAATTAATTGCCAACTGGCTTTTCTTCATTTCTTTTTAAGGACCTCTAATGAAGTTCAAGGACTGCCAGGAATTTGCAAATTGAGAACTACTTGTATGAATGTTTAGAGGAATAGATTGCATTGTCTATGACAGAATCACAAATTTGTACTTGATATATCTCTAGTTACAAAAACATAAACTTTCTGAAATCCTGACGTTCCTTTAATGGACTTGTCCATTAGAATAGCGTCCGTATTATAGAATCCACCTGCAAAATATCCTTCTGCTTTCACTGAGAAAACACAAGTGTTTCCTTTCAGGCTCCAGACACAAGCATAGCAAAGCAGTGCCGGGAGGAATATGAATAAAGTAATAATCTGATGACATGCCTGGTAGAAAAAGATGACTGTGTGTGGGAATGACCTTTTGTGGTGACCTGTAATCATGGAAGCTTTCAGTTCCTTCTGTGGGTTTAGAGGCACTATGTGCTGCAATTTTAGTAAAGGAGGCGGAAGCCACTCAGCTGTTAGGAGATGCACGCTCTTTTTAACAGGAATGAGCATCCCAGAGTCATGAGACAGCTGTCAGAAGGCAGCTTCTTCTGCCTGCTTGGTGAAGATTCTGCTGGTTATAATGTCAATGTCAATACTGTCAGTACAAGATAGAGTTGAGAATGGATTCAGATTTGCTTTATGCAAGCCCCAGTTTCTTAAGGTACAGTGACACTGCTACATATTCCTGTGCCCCTTTAGCTTTCAAAGTAATTGCAGACCTTTCTTGAACTTTTTAAAGCTGAGGGTTGAGCGTCCTGTTAAAAACAAGAACTAGAAAAGGGCAGCTATTTTATAGTTTTCTTTTCATAGTGAATCTCCTCACTCTCTGTGAAGAGCCTTTATTAGAATAACAATTTTAGCTTGTTTTCCCCCTCACAGTTAAAAGCATATGTCATTTCTTCACTGTTTATACCTCTCTTCTTCTAGAATTTTTTGAACCTGTTGTTGAAAGTGGATAGAAATTAGAGTTCAACATGTTGTGGAAATCGGCAGCCAGATTGAGGATGAGATCCAAATGAGTATTCCTGCCGAGGGAAGGGCAGCAGCATGATCTCAACCACATTATTGCTCATAGGGGAATTCAGGACCACAGGGTCACAGGAAACCAGGCCTCCTAAGTTGTTTTTCTGTGTCTGCAATATTAGAGAGGTTTTTTTCTTTATTGTGGTTTTGGTTTGGTTTTGCTTTTGTTTTAAATGCATACTATCTGATCACTATTGAGAATTATCTATCTGCATTTCAGACACTCATTTCCGAATCCATTAAAGCAGTTTCTAGTGATCCTCCTTTGTTTTGGTTTTAGATCATTTCAGGTCAGTTTCTTTCTGATAAAAAAGTTGGTACCTATGTAGAAGTTGACATGTTTGGCCTGCCTGTGGATACAAGAAGAAAAGCTTTGAAGACCAAGACCTCTCAAGGCAATGCAGTTAATCCTGTCTGGGAAGAGGAAGCCATCGTGTTTAAGAAGGTCAGTGTAACACTTGCTTCCCAAATGTCCACTGTACTTGTTTTATCACTGCCCAGTTGGGTAATTCTGTGGTTTAATGAAACTGCATTTCTTAGAAAGAAGAAAAAGAGATTCTGTATAGTTATTTCTTGAACTGTGTCTTGTTAACCACTTTTGGTGTAATTTTGCTACTCTAGTTGTGCCAGCTCCGACTAAAATAACTGAGCTTCAGGTCACCTTGTTTGTTTCACAGACACAGCTGGAAGCAGCAGGCACATGGCTAGGCTGGTCTGCATGGCATGCTGCAGGGCCGTGCTGCGAAAGAGCAAGCGCAGAGCCCAGCAGCAGTCCAGTTGAATTACCACAGTGTTTCACCTTGGCTCAGCTGCCCTCCCGTTAACCTGTGAGCGGGACGATGCGGTACAGCTCTAACAACCTGGCTGTCCAAGCAAGCACATTCAAAGCAATCTGTTCTCACTGCTTAGCGCTGCGTTGTACTCTATAAACACAACACAGGTGATGAAGCCACATAAATCCCAGACACTTGAGATGAGACATAGGCTCCTGAGTTACTCATGCAATTTGAACAATACTACTGCAACTCAGTTCTCTAAACTTTGAGAGAGCAGCAAATACTGAGCGTGTCTTAGGATTGTGCAATGCGAATGTCTTCTTGTGCCTTGCAATAACCTTGCAGGCATTTTTTATAACAAAATCTCTGTGTTTTGCTTATTGGGCGCTGTTGTTAAGTGGGTCCTGAGTCCAGGTCTTGTAAAATAATTTCTTTCGTATTTCTCTCAGCAAGTGTAGTGCACAGGGATGTTTACAGAATTGATACTTGCAGCCCTGCTTTCTCAGGAGCGCAGCCCTTTTCCCTGAACATTTGGCATTGAGTGACTTTCCTTTGGCAGCCTGCCAGAGCTTAAGTTTGGAAACATCACTAGCATTTTTTCTTCTGTAATGAACTTCTAATTATTGTACTTCATTTCTCTATTTAGTTAATGATCCTGCCTGACTGCCTCTGTGCTCAGAGAAGCATAGATTACTATTTTTAGTAATGTTGAAGAAAAATTAGAGAAGCTCTTAGTTCGAATTGTTGTTTTGGTTTGGTATTTTCTGTCATTGTCTAGATAAATTTTAGCATGTATTCTGAAAAAAATGCACATCTGTGCCCACGTTAAAAATGTGTATTTCTTTGTATATTTACATTAAGAAAATAAGATTAATCATGCTACACTTTTTTTTTTTAAGTTATATTTAAGATTCCTATTTTTGTTGGGTAGTTTAAGTCACCTTTTTCAATTTCTTGTTTTCTTTTTTCATTGTTTGTCCTTCTTTCTTATGTGACGCCAAGAAAGCACCCAATGCTAGTAAACATCCTGCCTGATTAAATCTCTTTAGCCCAGCCAGCAAGAGTACTGCAGCACTGGAAAATTCTACTGTGGTTGACATGGTTTGTGTAATTCATACATTCACACTCCGCAAAACAGGTTGAGTTGCTTTATGAGCTTTCAACACTAATATGCCTATCGGTAACTTTTCTTAGAAGGAAATAATCCCATTGGCAGAAACTCAAAGGAAAAAACCAGACAGGGCTGTGAGTAATAAGCTGAAAACCGAGCGGCATTCAAGTGTGATTGAAAATACAAGGTCACATTGCTGGGTTCAACGTACTACTTCCACCTCAAGTTTGTGATTGAAAAATGTTTCTGTGAGTGTTTTTTTGACACACAGGTGCATACACCTTGACCTCTTGTATGGTAAGGCCTTCCTATGGATGTGTGCTACCGTCTGCTAGACTGAACCTTCTGTCTGCTATATAGCCTCTGTCAGGAAGGAGCTGTTTCATTCAGAGAAGAAAGTTAATAATGCAACAATATTGCCTTCTAGGTCGTTTTACCTTCCCTGGCATGTTTGAGACTAGCAGTGTATGAAGAAGGAGGGAAATTTATTGGTCATCGGATATTACCAGTCTCAGCAATTAGACCAGGTAAAGTTTTGCCTCCACTGAGATGGACATTTTGTGGTGAAAAGCAGGAGCAAGACAGAATCCCCGTGCTGTAAATCAGCAGCCACTATGCAGATTTATAGCAACTGGGGATTTGAATAATCTGTCTCAACTCTGAAAAGGAAAATACCATATTGTATCAGAAATTTAAATTTATAATGATCCAGGCAAACCAATAGAATGAAGCATCAGAGGCATAGTTGGCACTTAATGGTCTCCAGTAGATCAACTGAATGTTCTCAGTTCTATGATAAAAGGTGCAGTTGTACACTTTTAAGAGGAAAGAGGGCAGCAAGAGCCAGTTTTAATGTCATCTTTGTGAGAATGGGAGATTGCTGGAAGTAAAAGCAAAATATGCTCCTCAAACGTAATTTTTACATGCATGCAAGGACTGACTTGTAACCAAGATGTTGCATCTCTACAAAACAATTAAATCAACCCAAAATTACTTTAATCTTTATTGCTAAAAAAAAAAAAAAAATATTACTGTTATTTTCCAAATCACATAATTATTTCCATTATAATTAATGGCCACAACTGAAAATTGTCCTGTGTGACAACTCAGCCCTAACTTTCCAGGCCAGAGACTTGTAAGAGATCATGTTTCAGAAATATGTGTCGATGTTGGCATTTAGAGCAAGAGAATCATCCAACTTAAGTGCCAGCTTTGCCAAGGAGGGTAGGAAACTAAATTAGGGCAAGCATATGGGCCATAAACATGCTCCCAGATTCACTCACAATGAAAAAGGAAGGATATCTGTGTCCGCCTGTACCTGATCTAGCCAGTCCCAGCAGCAGCACAAAACTCAAAAGTCCCTGTATCTAACAGTCGTTGTCCATATTATTCCTGGAGACCTGATCTCTGATAATGTATAAATCAGTCCCTTCTCTTGTGGCTGGTGGTGTCAGGGATCTTTTAAGAAGAGCTCCAAGAGTTTTGGCTTTTCCGGTGGGTCTCACTGCAAGCACAAACAGGCTGACCATGGGAGGCGGCTGCTGGGCATGTCACTGCTCCAGGATTTCCTCACCACATGTCACTTCTGTTTCCCTTCTCCTTCCCTTCTCCCTACCTTGCTGTTGGCCGTGCATCCCTGGTCATTCTGTTGTGCCATCTCTGCCAATCTCCTCACCTTTTTTTGTGAGACAACTCAGTTTATCAATCCAGAAGAAAATTCTCCACTGTCTCCTGCTGGCTTAATGAATACAGTTGCTGAGCTCCAAAGGAAGACAGGTGATCAGACAGGGGAAAGGGAGATGTGAAGCATTTCCCTCTTCTGGTGGAAGTCAGTTCTTACCATTGCTGATCCTCTTTCACGGCACTCACCCTTCATGCAGCAGAGGCCATTCACCAGAACACCGAATCACGTACCTGCTTTTAAGCTTGTGCCTTTTAGGACAAAGGCCACCGTGTTAAGTCATAAAAGGACTTTTGAGAGCTTTTACCCGCCTGAGTATCTTCTGTCCTTTTGACTCCAGTAATCATTAGTTTCCAACATGTGATGGAGAACAGCATGTTGATTTTAGCTTGTGTACATGCTGAAAATTTGCTGGAGGAGCTTAAGAGAACTAAGAAAGCTTTGTAATATGTAATTTCTCTCTGTTCCGATACATTATTGAAAACTATGTCATACTGTCACATTAATCCACAGAATTAACGTTATCCCCAAAGCAAGGCTTTAACTGTTACTTGGAGAGGGAGTTGTTCACATCAGCCAAGTGAGGATCTCCCCAGATGAGTGCATCCTACTTGTCACTTGTATCTTGCAACTACCCATAAGTGCAGCTCCATAATCATGCCTTAAAAGAACAACTTCAGCGACTGTAACACCGTAAGAGTTTGTTGGGTCTGGAAGTCCTTTTCTCCCAGTTCAACCTGTGCACTTCTGTCACTGTCTTTAAACTGGCATTAATACATCTGACCTTATGGTGAGGCATTTTGAGCAGCTAAATTGACGGAAGATTCTTTGTAGTTTCTGAATGTTGTTTTTTCTGGAGTTTAGCCTATCTACAAAGTCAGAAAAGTGTCAGTGAAGAAGAGAAAGAGCAGGAGATTGTGGTAGGTGGCTGGGAGAAAGAGTTTGGGACTGCTCCATCTGTGGTGCCTCACCATCAACTTGGCAAAGCTGCACTGTAATGTGTGCCCTTAAAAGACAGCCAAAAACAGTCTGAAAATACTCTGTTTTCAGATATATTTCTGAGGTTGGGCACATGGTAGGGTTCATACGCAAACACTTTGTAAATATAGTGCCACATTGTGTATTTTTTAAATTAGATGCTGTGTTATGGATGGCCTGCTACAGCTCAGTTTTACTTGTCTGTTCAGATTCCTGAGTACTACAAGGGTCACTTTTGAAAATTAAGTAAGAGCTACAAAACAAAACAAAAATCCAGCCAAAGGCAATAAAATAGAACACATCAAAATTATATAAATTGCATTTCTTTAGCATTATTCAGAGATGTAAAAGTAAAGGGAAAATACTATTTTAAACTGCAGTGTCATGTGCCTTTCTAACAGTGCCTTGTCTGTATACTTATCTCTGAAACCTTTCTGGTAAATTTTTCCCTACCAGAAGTCCCTGGGATTGCTTGCTCAGTTGGAGCTACACTATAAATAACAAATGATAGCACAGTTACTTTGGAAATGCTGGTGGAAGAGTTTATTCTCTGAACCAGTTGTTTCTTTTTTTTGCAGGCTATCACTACATCTGTTTGAGGAATGAGAGGAACCAACCTTTGACACTGCCAGCTCTCTTTGTGTACATAGAGGTCAAAGACTATGTACCTGATACTTATGCAGGTAATTCTGTGACATTTTTCTACTGGGAAATGTAAAGGTTAATTGAAACGCAAAATGAAATGTGTGTAGATGACTTGCCACATTGCGATAACAGTCCTAGGAACAAACCTCTGAATCTGATGGATCGTTATAACTTCATCACTTCTACAAGATGGATTCAGCTCTAAACAAGGATAAGCTTAAAGGCTGTGCATCTTCAGTGAAAAACAGTAATTTCTATAGCTATTTTGAAAGAACAGTCTCTCTGTGCCACATGTGAAGCAGGATCCTAGTTTGCTGATGCTGTAAGCTTTGAAAATTCATCATAAAACACTGTGCAGAAAATGCATCTCCACAAGACCCAAGCACAGACTGAGAGGGTTTGTGTTAGAGTATTTGTGCATGATGGTGTACTCCCCACCACTGTTGTTTCTAGGACCTAGAATACCAATCAGCAGCAGATATGTATGAAAAATACTGTCTCTTTGTTAAAATGTGAGGAGCACTGGAACCGTAAAATAAGGTGTTAGAAACTGAAGTATTTGCATTATTTCTAGATGTGATCGAGGCCTTATCCAATCCAATCAGATACGTCAACTTGATGGAGCAGAGAGCTAAGCAACTGGCTGCACTCACTCTGGAAGATGAAGAAGAGGTAAAGAAAGAGGTAAGAAAGGTTTCAGAGTTTCTGCAAAGTATGTTGCAGTATTTAAAAGCACCTACTTTGCTTAAAAAGACAAATATTGACAGTCCCCAAGAACCTTGTTACATGTTGATAAATTGAATTCACCTGTAAACACCTCACCTGGGAGGAGACTAGGGATCATTGCAGCTGAGAAAGGCATTGTGAGTGTGGTTTCACAGAAGGCAGCTTGTTTGGTGTAGAGGAAGTTGCCATCCAGAGGTAAGTAGACAGCAAAAACTGAATAAAAAAACATGTTATATGTATGGTGGTTTTCAGCTTTGTTATGTAGTAAATGAAATATTTGTAAGTCATTACATATTGTTTTCTAGTGTGATGCTGAAATTCCCCTTACAAAAAAGACAGCTCAGTGTCAGAAGCTTTTCCTGAAAATAGTACACATTTTCCAGAACATCAGACTGTTTCTGGAGAGGTTATTCTGTTCAGAAACATTTGTGTGTCTCAGATTACAATGTTTCTATACATTCTTCACAAATAAATGTGCCCTAAAGAGCCCCACTATAATCATACAGTAAGTTAGATAGGAAAGGGCCTCTGAAGGTCAACTGATCCATGTCTTCATAGATCTTAGAAAGAAAGATGAAGAGGGAGGGGACCATAGAGTAAATAAATATTCAGGACTGTTCTACTTCAGTTGAAAGATACGAGATATATTTTCAGGTGTTAGGAATATACATATATCTTCTGGGTTACCTACGGGCTAACCTGTAAACCCTGTTTTGCTGTACAATTGGAGGTGTTGTGCGTCCGAATGCATAGGTATTATTCAGAGCTTAATTGAGAGTGCTGACGGTTAGCTTTGGTTTCTGATAAACTCTATGCACATCCAGACATTCAGTCTCTCTGTTCTAGACATTGTCATTGGGACGTCTTCTAGCAGTGTTTGAAAATATCAGCCCTGCCTTTTAAAGATTGCTTGTGTCAGATGTTAGGCACATCATGTGAATCAAAAGGCACTCAGTACAGGTCTCTAGCGAAGATGGAGAAATGCTTTATAATCCTAAACTGCCCTCAGCTCTGATGCCTGTCTTCTTCAATTCTCAGATGTGCAGAACCTCATTGAACTAGATTTTGTAACCAAGAATACATTCCCAAAGCAGAACAGATGAGTGAAAGTCATTACAATTCAGTGGCCAACAAGTTACTCTTTGTGCAGTGTCACAAGTTCGGTTGAATGAGGACACTGTGAAATACTCTATAGTATCTTACACATTTATCTAGGACGCTCTACACATGAGATTCTATTTTAATAGCAAAGCGTTTTTATAACATAATCCTTTAAATACCTTAGAGGTCATTTTTACTTTTGAAAAAGTACATTTTTTTCCTGGCCTGTACAGGTTTATTTGTTAGAAAAATTCTCTCACAGAATATCTTCTAAAACGAATGGGAAAAAGGAAAGATGAATTGTAGTGCTAATGTACTGTTACTATATGTCCAGAAGCTTGAAATTTCATTGGATAAAGGACCTTGTTTTGGAGTAACAGAGAAATACTTTTTAAAAGAAAATTGTAATGATTGTAGAGGTGTGGTGCATTTGTTAAAAATCTATAGCCATTCAGTTATATGCAGTAGCAAGGGACTGGTACGAAAATGCTGCTTCAGGTGTCACTCTAAACAACACCAGTTACCTTCTATTTATAAACCCCCATTCTGGGTAAGTTATTTGTCAGCTGGGCTGTACTTGGAAATCTTGCGTTGCTTGATCGTGTTAAGGGATGATAATTGTTTCTTCACCAGCCAGTCGGGCTGACTGGTTTGTTCACTTATATTGGCCTGCAAGAATCACATCTGTTAGCAATTGCAAGTATGTTCACTGGCAATGTAGCTAAGTAAACCTGAGTATGTTTGCCAGAAATGTACACAGAAGTGCACCTGGATTCAGTTTTCCTATGCACAGTTTCAGATTAACACACTATAAATGTTTGTGTGTAAAGCTCTGCTGTCTCTCAGCACAGACACCACCTCCCTACAGACTCCACCTCCCTACACCTCTTTCACTCCTCTCACACACATTTATTTATCTGAGCTGGGTTCTTGCAGCTCTCACAGGAAAACTGAGAGGTTTTTCTTTGCTACCTAGAAATTTAAACTGCATCTCTGTAAGAAGTTTCCCAGTCTTCATGCAAAACAGTAGTCAAGTAAGTTAATAGTGAATTGTTTTGAACAAATAAACTAGCCTTTTTTTGGGCTTCGAATTACACTGCCTGCTAATTACTAGTGTAATAACATAAACAAAGAACACTGAAGAGCTGACAAATTTACAGCATTTTTTCTGTGTTTATTTGCCATGTTCCCATCATGAGCGTAACATGAATTCCTGTCTTTAGCTTTCTTGTCAGTTCTTCCTTTCCAGCCTGGCCTTAGAACAACTATTTTTGCAAAATGGAAGCATTGTAATACCTGCAGTGTGGGTTTTGCACCTTTAACTGTACTTATCTGAATACATTGTAAATCTTTATGAGCGTACAGGTAGTTGCCTTCTCTTCCCCTGTCTGGTGTTCTTTACAGACAGTAGGAATAAGCCATAGAAATTTGTGGATTGCTCCTTGAGATGAACTAAACCCAGTCTAAAGTAGATTGATGTAACTAGTTTGTACGTTTTCATCCTCCCCAGTTAGGGAAGGAGAGAAGTCCATATGGGTCTAGGAAAAGCTATCCAGAGTTAAAAGCATTTTGGCTGTGCCTACTGGTGTACTCTCCCTGGGGCTGCATGGTCATTCCTGCTGCAGAGTCAGGGAGTCAGGAGGCCTTGCTGGCTGGTTGATGTGTCTGACATGGAAGCAGCAGAGCATCTCACCTGCTGTTTTTACCTATAAAATAATGAAAACTTGTTTTACATGCCTGGATATAAATGAAATTAATCCAGTTGGCTTCTGTGGTTAAATAAAAGGGTTTTGATAGGGAAAGTAAACAAAAGCAGCTCTAGGAGGGCAGACACACTCAGCATGTCTGATACCACTATTTAAAATGCAAATTCAGGCATCATTTTTCAAGTCATAATGATCACACCAAGTTACAGTAATGGAAATTAAGTTGATCTGACACTTCTTATAGGGAGACCTTGTTTACACTTGCTTACACTTTTCCAAGGAGGATAGAGGCAAAGTTATATAAGAACTGCCCACCAACTGTGACAGTGCAGCAGAGAGATCTCCCATCCCCAATACATTGCAGCTCTTTTTCTCTGTAGAATTAAAAATAGACCATACATATATGTACCCATAGGAGTATGTGTCTCTCTACTTAGCAGATACATTATCTTGCAAAAGACATGGAAACATATGGAATATAAACTATTTTCTGTGAGTATCAAAACTATAAATTAGAAGGATGGATTACCTCACGTTTTAAAAAGAGCCTAAATTACTCTCCACTAAGGAAAAATGATGTTTACTCTAGCATTCTGTATGATGAATTATGAGAAGAAAAAGTGCTTTTTAATGAGATTAGATTGCTTGATGTAGTGAAAATTACTCTTTATTCGCTTCTTGGTCCTGTCTCACATTTCTGCTTTAGTTTCTGAACACAGATGTTTTCTGTCCAAAACTGACAGGCTGTATTAATAGCTTCTCAGCAATCTGTGATGCAGCACTTAGCACCACATATAAACCTAGTTGTCAAGAAGAAAAGATAATACCCACTTTCCTGAGCAGTGACTTTTGGGGCACAAACTTGCCAGAAGTTAGGAATTCTAGCTTTGTTTGTATTAAATTTTGATGAACTATATAGCAAACATTGTTTTTACTAAATTAATGAATTGCATCCTCTGAGGAATATATTTACAGGAGAATTGAGGGGATAACCATGTCTGTGTGTTTGTCACAGCTGCAGCTTTTGCCAGTCACATTGTTCTGCTGTCATAAATGTTGGCTAGATCATGCTTTTCCTTATTTTATTGCAGTCTTTCCTCCTTGATACAAATGAAATTGTTGGCATTGGTTTTCAATTGCCTCCTGTTTCTGACTACAGTACCTTTCTCCTATAATTTTGATAGAAATAGGCTGTTGAGAAAGAAATCCTTTTGCAATATACAATATTTTATCAGGGCCAAGATGAAGAAAATCATCAGCAGAAAACAGTTAGATCAAAATGTATTTTGCCTCTACTGATGCAGTGCAGGCTGGTATTTTGCAAACGTGGAGTAATCAAGGGGAAAAAGCTAACAACTATGGTATCCTGCCTCTGCATGTAATGTGATTACCATCAAAGAGTGAAATGGAAGCAGCTGAAGGAACAAATCCAAAACTACCCTGAGACACCATGGTAACTGGCCTCTTGCAGGGACAGCAGGAAGCAGGGCTTGGCCATTTCAAAATAAAAATTACTTTGAATGATCTTCTGTTTGCGGAGTGCTTGCTTAAAACCTGACGGTCACAAGGAAAATTGTAAGATACTCAATGCATAGCACAATGTGCCCTGCCAGCCTGAGCCTTCAGGAAACCAGAGAGAAAGAAAAGATTGTGGAAAATGCTTAAATATTTGGATACCACAGATGTATTTATGCAGCAGGATGGAGGTACTGTTTACATATTATCCTTGGAGTGTAATTACAAGAAGGTAAGGTCTCAGGAATCAGAAGTATGTCTCTGTTCTGTGAGAACAGTGAATAATTATGGAGCTGTGTTTATCTATGAAATTTAAAAGTAATTTTCTGTACATGTTTTGTTCACAGCAGGGGTTTGAGTAGCATTTTCATGACAGCTTCTGCATTATTTCTCTAAATGTTTTATGGCAGAGAACAACGCTTTTCAATAACATACTGATTTCACATCTGGTGCAGCTAATATATACTGTACTGGAAAATGTCCCTGATGAGTTCTATCCACTTAAAATAAAAATACTTTTTCAGAATAATACATGCTTTATTTCTTCTTGAAATTTACCCAGCAAAATGAACAACTTGGATTACCATGTCTCTTAAGGAGATCTTTTTTTTTTTTTATGTTTGTTTTCTTTTCTTTTAGAATGATTTATCTGTAACATTTACAGATCTTTTACATATTAAAAAAGAGGCTAAACTAGACCTGCAAATAAATAATTTTAAATCTGTTAGCTGGGAAGAGTAATATAAATAATGATGTATTTTCAGATTGACCATGGAGATGTACCATCCGAAGCTAACAATGAACCCAGGCCAACACCAGCAGAAAATGGAGTAAATTACACTGCCTCTCTTACACCGAAACCAGCAACTCAGGTTGTCCACAGCCAACCAGCACCAGGTAAGAAAAAACAAACAAAACAAAACCGCAAAACAGGAAAGTCCCATCTTTTCAAAATAAGTCTGCATAAATAAATCTGGATGATTTTTTTTTTCATGTGCTTTGCATTTAAAAAAAAAAAAAAAGGAGGTTTTGAATTTATTTCTTTAGTTTGTTTTTTAGAATAGGTAGAAATTTTCCCACTGTTTTTGTATGTCTTCTTCAAATATACAAATACCTTTTATTTAAGAGCTGCTTTTGCTGTGGAACTGAACTTCATTGCAAGCAAGATGATTTACTGTTTTTGTTCTTGTTGTTGCAAGCGCAGGAATCTCTTTAAATTGTTTTTACAAATATGCCTAATTTATGCATGTAGTGACATCTTATTCCACACATAAAATATTCTTAGATACTTCTGTATTTTGTATTGACATGTGCTTGTTAAACCAGTGTTTATAATTTTATGACTGCAGTCTTCGTAGGCTTGATCTAACTGACTTCCAAGGAGCTAAATTCATCTTGTGTGCAAAAATCTTGAACTGACAGCATAATATAGGGCAGTTGTACTAACCAGCAGCCTAATACTACTTAAATGTCTCATATGAGTGGTGTCGGTGAGGTCAGTAACATCCTTATCATAAGTTAAACAGAAAAACTCAGGTGGGTTTTCGGAAGGTTACTGTTTTATGTTGGTTCATAGGATTGGTGGTGTTTTCCACATTGCTACTCTTCTGCTCAAGAGATGTGTTTTCTCAAATGATTAATAAATGCCAATGTCAATGTATGTTGTGTGTCACCTGCTATGTTTTTAATATGCAATCAAGCAGCACGGTAATGGCTGTTGTTTTAAAAGAATTAGAATTAGTCGTGTCTTATACCTCTAGGTTCGGTGAAAGCACCTGCAAAGACAGAAGATCTTATTCAGAGTGTCCTCACAGGTAATAACTATAAACTTTACACTGCCTGAATGATACAGTTTTTGTCAAGAGAAACATACTTTTTATGAAATTGGCCATCTGGCGTAGACATTTCTTTGAGTGATTAGGACTGCATTAACTCATAGAAAATATACATACCATATTTTCTTCCTCAGCTTTGAAGTTATTAAACATTTGAGTATGTTTCATGAGATTGTTATTGGGTGCCAACAAGGAATTCTTTTAAAATATCCCATTGTTGTAGTTTCACGAGCACAGTGTTACCACCTAATGAAGAAAAAAGACCAGCATTATTATGAGAAAAGAAGTTAAATTCACTCTGAGTATTGTGAATAGTAGTGAAATCATTTTATCTTCGTTAGCCTTGCATTGTTCCCATTTCCCCTACAAAAATGAAATTGCTCTTGGATGTATTTAAGCACCGCTTAAATGTGGTGTTGGGGGATATGGTCTCGGGGTGGACTTGTAGAGTAGGGCTGATGGTTGGACACGATGATCCTGGGGGTCTTTTCCAACCTAAATGATTCTGTGATTCTGTGATTACATTAAGCAAGCTGGCTTGTCAGTTAGATGATGCCCTACTGTTCAGTTGGGAGTCACATCCTCCAGTGCGGGGTTAGTTTAGGTTGTCGGAGTGACAGCACTGGAACACAGTTCTCAGCATTGAGCTAGGGATCCTTTGCTAGACCAACAGCCAGATGGCCATGACTCCTCTGATGCAGTGTCTCCATTGAGGGAGAAATGAAGTGTCTTCTAACATGGTGTGATGATACTGGTCCAGAGGCCTCCAGCCAGTGCGCAGGTCAAGGCAGGAGAGCAGGCAGTTGAAGTGCTGTTTGTGAAGGGGAATTAGACATCAGAATGTTATGTAGCCCATCCAGTGAGAAGGGAGAGTTGAGGAGTTGGTACAGTCAGTACATATATCTATATGTAAGATCTTTTTTTTTATATGATGGGCTGATGTGAATCTTTTGCATCTGAAAGGGGTTGGGGAAAGAAAACACCTGGTGTTTATTTTGCTACCCATCGTGGTGTTCTATATTTTCATCTCACTTGTTACTCTTATGTCAATTAAATTTGCCACAGTGTTTTCAATACGGTTAGCTTATTTCCAGAGAAGTCTACTCAGTTTAAGCTAACTCATTTCACTTACCTGTAGTAAACAACCATGCTGTGTTTCATTCCCGCTAGTGGCAGCTCCTGGGTTCATGCATTATTTGAAAATTTAAGTGGCTTTTGTTATTATCATTGTAGAAGTGGAAGCACAGACTATTGAGGAGCTAAAACAACAGAAGTCTTTTGTTAAGCTTCAGAAGAAGCACTACAAGGAAATGAAGGACCTTGTGAAGAGGCACCACAAGAAAACTACTGACCTTATCAAAGAGCACACTGCAAAGTACAATGAAATCCAGAATGACTACTTGCGACGAAGAGCAGTTTTAGAAAAAACAGCAAAAAGAGACAGTAAGAAAAGGTATATTGAACATAGCTTTCCTGTTTTTGGTTTTGGAGTTCTTTGCTCAAGTCTTTTATATTAGATAGTTAATACAGATGTGACATTAAAGCACAGAAAAAAATCAAAAGCAGCAAGATCCCTAGGTACAATGAAGTCAGGGCTTTTAATATGGAAAGCATCAGGAAAAGCCCTCTTCATGGTGTGTTGCTTCTCTGATGGAAGCCAATTACGTTGTTCACCATGTTATGCCTCTTTCCCTGTAAATAAGGGTGTACAATATTTATCTTGGGACTTTCCCTAGAACACTAGTATGAGTTGATGACTTAGCTGTACTGGCAACAACAGCCAGGGGTTAGGTAGTGAGCTTAATCACAGACTACAAGAGGGGGCATCCCCTACCTGCTGGAACAGTTCAGAGACCAGACTGCAGCCTGAAAGAACTCAAACCTCTTTGGATAAAGTATTTTACTTACTTACTCAGGTCAACTGCAACACATTTCATTGGAGCACCCCATCTCCCATGCCAGTCTCCTTTAGGAGGAGGAGTATCAGTTCCATGGAAACTTCTGCTCCACGCTTAATAACTTCACAGTGTAACTCCCTTTTTCAAGCAAGCAGAAGTTTTGCAGCCAGTACACATGGTCAGCCTGCCTATATTAAGCAATTGGGTTAGTCTGGTGTACCACAGTGTGCTGTCTGGTGGTGGAAGAGACTCAAGTGTCAGAACAGGAGCAAAATTTAGTCTTCTTTTATGCTATTTGTGGGTAAAACAGATATTCTGAATTTGGGAATGAAGAGTCTCCAAGGTAGAGCCCTGGAAAACAACTCATACTAGAGCAGAAGGCATAAGATATATAATTAAGTGAAAGAAACACCTAAAAGTTATTAACATCTGACTACTGTTTAAATTATGCTTGATCCAGATCACTTAGGGATTTCTTAGTGATTGCATGGCATCCACACCCGTCCTGTGCAATGTCTCTAAGTCGTGCATTGCCCTGTCGCTTTGTGTGTGCTGATAGAATTTTTATATTATTTGTTTAGGTATGGAGAGTTGTATTTATCATTATCACTTTGAAATGCAAAGACTGTTAAGAAATACTAGTCTTTCCACAGTTACTGTCTTGTTCATGTGGTAAGGAACTATATGTTAATAAAGATTAATTCCGAACTCCTGGCAAAACATATACACACATATGGTACAATCTGTGTCTGATACTCTTGCAATCGAATTTTTATTTTTCCCATTAGTGCAGCATTCTCCTTTTAAGATAATTTAATTTTAAAGTAATTAGAGAAGCACAGAAGTCCTTTAACTTTTACCTAAAATTGATATAGCTACAATTCTTAAATATGAAGACACTGAATGAACATTAAACAAATTACTTGGTACTTTTGGTAGGAGACCATCAGAGAAAAAAGCCGCAAGCATGCTCTGGCTGCCAACCTTGTTGATAGTACCTCTGAATGTAAGTGACTGGGATTCAGGCCATAACTTGTCCCTAGGAAGGGGCTTATTCGTTTATGCTTGCCTGCTGACAAAATGTCATTGGGCTTAATAAGAGCTTAACACTCATAATTTATCTATGTTCAGCTGGCCATAACTGTTGCCAGTTTTCAGGCTTCCGGGCTCTATGCTTGAGTTTAACAAACTCTCTTAATTACTAGTTGTCAACTGCACACACAGTGATATTTTATCTGCTGTATTTTTCCATCATCGGTGTGCATGACAGATAGTGGCAGACAAAACAACATCATGTTTCTTTCTTTTCTCTAGCATATTCTATTAAAATTTAATCAGAAAATCAAACTGAATAAATAAAATGACTCATTTATCTTTGAGTAAGAAGGATTTTGTTTTGTTATGTTGTTTGGTTTTTTATTTTGTTATGATCTGACCATAAATCATTCATGGTTTCTGGCAATAAAACCCTCCAGTCTATTACATGAAACTGTCACAGTGATTTCAAAGATGTGAAGTTTTATGTGCAGATACAGAGAAATCTGAAGGTTAAAAAATCTGAGGTTGAATTTTAACAAGGCAGTATTTATAGTCCTTTTCAATTTGCAAGTACATATTATCTCAATCAGCAGACTTCTAATCGAATACTGCATCCCAACAGAAAAAAAAAGGCGATTTTTGTCATTTAAAATTATTACTGAAGCTATTTCCAAGTAACTGCAAAGTATAAATCATTACTTCAGCAGGAGTCCATGTATCAGATTCCGTAAAAATGTGCTGTAGCTGGACAAAAGCAATCAATTTTTCATGCCCTTGTCTATAATTGGGCCAAGATTCAGTAAAGCCGTTGTGTATAGGAAATTTGAAGTATTTATTTATATACATGCACAAGAGTTTTGCTGCTGTTGTTCTGCAGTTTCTTTGTGGATCATGTGCCTCAAAACATAGCCTTAGCATTTAGCCAGTGTTTAGAAATAGGCCTTATTTCATTTTCCCCAGAATACACAAGTTTCAGCTTTAAAATGTATGGCATAATGGCAAAATATGCTGACTTTAATATTCGTTAATGCTGTCTTCTGTCTCTGTATTTAAATTATCCTTACCTATCACACTGACACCACTTAACCTCCTAGCAGAATATTCAAGTACAATAGAAATACAAGAAACAGAAAGAGGCTACCTTGGGGTCCATATCCTCAGACCGATGAAAGCACCTTCATATTATTTCAGTTGAAGTACTCGAAATCGACAGCAGCTGCGAACTTTACCAGGGAAAGAGAAGAGAGACAGCCAGTGTAGCAAATTCTCTGCATTGTAATCTCTGCAGATTTCTGAGTAGCAAACTCGTTTTGCTCAGTGTTGGCCCTCTCTGTTCAAGGTTTTGCTGTTTTGTCCCTCAGTCACTGTTCTGAGGTTTCCCAGGCAACTGATTTAACACCTGAGTACAGCAGTAAACAGAGCAGGGACACAGCATAATTTTTATTTATTTATTTGTTGTCTTGGGTTTAGTTTAGTGCTGACATAAGAATGATACTGCTTTTGCTTATTTTTTTCCTTGAGCAGTTTAGTATCATCATGTCTGCTTTCACAATTACATCTGTCTTTCCTTCTGTCTTCAGAAAGAAATAAAAAACCCACCTAACTGTTCCTTAATGTTGCATTTTAGCTTCCTCCTATTTTACTCTTGTGTGCTGCCTCTCTGAGCTTTACTCCCCACTGGGGTGGTAACTTCCCTCCTGAAGCCAGCAGTCAATAGAGCGCTTTCTCTGTGTGTGCTATGCGTGGCATTTCCTGAAGGGGGGAGAAAATACCAAATAAAGGGATGTTCCTACCATTTTAAGCATTTTATAAATGCAGTTGTAAAGTTACGCTGTCAAATTTATTGCATGGAAGGATGACTCGGTTTTCAAAATAACTTAGAAGTCACCATTTCTGCTGAGGACTGTGCTGCTTTGAAGTCCAATTTACATGTCTGGAAGTGCATAAACAAGTTCCGTGGGCATCTGTGTATGGGAAATCTTGGCAATTGCATTTATAGCTCATTTATACTAACTCTGCTTCACGCTACCATGCTGGGTTAGTAAAATGAGGTTTAAAAGCAATAGTCATCCCATTAGTAAACTGTTAACACTTTGGGGTTTTTTTTTCCCTAAAAGATTAAATTATTGCACTTACTAGAGCTAAAATAATTTTCTGACCCTATATATGGAGGTGAGAAACTTCTTAATGGGCTACATGTAACCAACTGCCTTAAAAACAAGGTTTAAATATGGGGCCAAGTGTACATGCCTAGTGACTTAGACCTTGTTGATATGTGTGTGTCTTTGCAGATCTGAAACGAGCAGCCCAGACCACAGTTCTTCAACTATTGAGCAGGAATTGGCTGCGCTCGACTCTGAAATGACCCAGAAGCTAGTCGAGCTGAAGGAGAAGCAGCAACAGCAGCTGCTGAATCTCCGACAGGAGCAGTATTACAGTGAAAAGTACCAGAAACGAGAGCACATTAAGCTGGTACGTTTGTTATGTTGTCTGCTTTTCTTTAGCAAGCTCAGGGTGAGTAATTAAAGCAGCATGACATTATAAAGTGAGGCTTCCTCTTGCTTGCAGTCCATTTCAGAGCTTTATTTCCCTGTGGTCTGCTGCAGCTTTGAGGGCTTGTTGTGTCACTGTCGCTAACACTTCTAACAGCTTGGAAGGCTTTGGATGGAAGGCAGAAAAGCAACAGGATTATTACTACTGCTAACACAGAGACCTTACCTCTAGTTACATAAGTCTGAGTTTACTGCAGGTTTTGGATGATGTTCCTGCTTCATTCTGCCACTCGTTTTAAACATACAACACTCAAGGAGGCAAGATTAGCTGGAAAATAAATTGAAACACTGTGAAAATAAATAAATGAAAATAGAATCAAACATTCCTCAGGGCACAGAGTTGTGCCACACAGTGTTCATGTTGCAAATGAGTGCTTTAAGGGGATGCAGGACATAATCTGTATATGGTGAAGAAATATTTTGCATCCACCAGTCTAAGTCAGCTTGTGTTTTTACAGCTGGAGTTTTGCTGACAACTGCAGCAGGATCATAGGCCCTCTGAGCTGAAATAGAGGAGCTTGGGCAGATGGCAGCTGATGCTGATGGATATTCTCCGACCGAAAAGAATGTTTTTAAAGGGTGTTATGGGAGTGCAAATTGTTTCTCAACTCCAGACAGTCCTCTCTCTCTCAGTTTTTTTTCTATTACATGATGTTTTGCCTCACTGCTGTTGGGTGAAGTGTTTTGTCTACTCTGCCTTGTCATCCTAAAAGAGCAGGTCAGACGAGTGATCTGTGCGGATATTGCTCAGTAAGGCCTTTTCACAAACTTGTTCCCATGGAGCAGAGCACAGAGCTGAAGTTCATTTCAAAATGGGAATTGGCATTTCTCAAAGAAAAGTTATTTTCAGCATTGTCCACTTAGGTAATATCGTGAAAAAAATCACTTTTTAGCACAGAACTTTCAGATAGTTTTCCTTCTGAGCTGTGCAGGAGTTAATATTCAAATTAAAATCTGCCTTGCAGCTGAGAGATTCCTTCTGATGTCTTTCTTTTTGAGGAGAGCCTATTGTCTGTATCTTTCTTCTTTTATCTAAGTAATGAAAAGCTGGATTAGAACAGCTAGGCATTATATACATTCTCGGGTTCATCATCCTGAGAGGATTATTTTACAGAATCGGACTTAAACAAGAGCAGGTGACCAAACCAAATTGGTCCCAACTGCCACTTCTATTCATCATTCACTGAACTCCCACAGGAGCCCTATCCGTGTGTCCTCTCCCGTCAGCTTCACCACTGCAAGTATGCTGTTAGCAGTTGCAGCACAGATGAGACTGGACCCAGCACTGCACAGCAGATTTTGAACTGATGGCTCAGATTTTTTGAATCCATGATTCTGCCATCAAAATGTAGGCTATGCTTATCTGTGCTCTCATGCATGAATTTTCAATATCCACTTGACCACCCCGAAATCCAAACTGTTCCGTGTAATAATACTCAGTGCAAGAGGAATGTTTTCAGCACTTGCTGAAAGCCTTGAATGTTCAGTGACACAGGAATTCAGTTTGAGATTGCGTGTTTTTCCAACCATTTCTCAATTCTCAGAGACATTTTAATACCTAGCAAAGATAAATCTGCAAAATATATTTTGGTATTACATTTACTATTCTGAAGCTGTATCACCTTTGTGTACAGAGTAGTTCCTATCGAAGAGGGATATACAGAAGACTGTCTGAACTCCACAAGTTACAAATGCATTTATGCTGATAATCTTTACTGCCTTTTGATAGTTAGTAATTCACGAGGGAATGGTGGAACACTTTCAGGTCTGATACAGACTTTAGAGGAAACTTAGACGCATGTATGATGTTTAGCTGAAAATACCTATTTTTGGTTTTTGGGTTTTTTTTTTTTTTTAGCTTATTCAGAAGTTGACAGATGTAGCAGAGGAGTGTCAAAACAGCCAGCTGAAGAAACTGAAAGAAACATGTGAAAAGTAAGGTGCTATTCCCCTTACAATTGATTACTATTCCATGTGAGTTTTGTTTAGATACATTTTGACTGTGCCTTTATTTTATGTGCTTTAGAGAAAAGAAAGAATTGAAGAAAAAAATGGACAAGAAAAGGCAGGAGAAGATCACAGAAGCAAAGTCCAAGGATAAAAACCAAATGGAAGAGTAAGTATATCCCTAGATCCCTGTCCTTACATGTTATAAGGAGACAAGATTTTTCATAACTGGAAAATCAAAGAAAGGTCTCAACCCTAAATACGAGGGAGCTTTTAGTCACTGTAATACCTCACCAGAGCAGTTGAGCCCTTCTTACTTCCGCTCATACTAATTTCATTTCCTGGGACTAATGTAATCTCCTGTTCTGTGAGCGCTGAGAGTCTGGGCCAGCTGCAAAGGTGCTGATGTGTGGATGGGGACATGCCTGTGAGTGGCACAACAGAGTGATTTGCCAAGATGCTGTTAATCTGGACACTATTTCTCCCTGTATAAATAGACTTAGAGGCTTTCAGTTCCTGAAGGATTTGATTTCCCCTTTGCTTAGGTTTTCATTTGTGAGTTATCCTTTCTTCTTAATTCTGTTAAAGCTGCTCTCTGGAAGAAATAGCAGCAACACACTGGAAGGTTTGCTCTACTTTTGTGATAAATTCTCCTTAGATGCTGTGCTACTGATTATTCTCCAGTGACAGCGTTACACGGTGTGCAGCCTCTTCGGGTGGCAGAGAGAGGAGAGCTGAGCTCTGAGGGTGCAGTTTCTGTGAACAGGGAGAGGAATATTAATCTCTTTTATACACCACCAGACAATGCAAACTGTAGTTGTGCAAGTTGATTATATTCGTCCCAAGGGCACAGGATATAGGTTTGTTTGTCCTCCTTCATTTGTTTTGGCAAGCAGCTCAGAAAGAAAATGGAGCATTTTAATCTTGCACTGTTTGCTGGGACATGCTTGTTACCAGTCTTTCCTTCAGTAACATTTAAGGACAGTTAAAAATACAGGCAGAACAAATAAAAGAAAGAGCTAGAATATCTGAGTTTTACGAAGTAACAAAGACACAAGTATGTTTGGTTTTCTACAGATAAAAGTGTTTATGCAGGTTTTGGAGCCTCTCGACATAGAATCTGTGTATTTGATTACACTGAAAGAAGGTTGCGCGCACACTATGAACTGCATCAGTAGTATAGGATTTTAATAAACATCCTAGAAAAAAGATGACAAAATGAGAAAAATGGATTATGAAAAGAAGGGAGAAACACTTAATATAGTTAGAGCTGGTCAGAGGGCATGGAAGTCACATTAGAAAACACATTAGTTAGTCATTATGAAAATGCTATAGCAGTAAGAATCAATTGCCATAGGAAATGATTTGCTGAGAGGTTAATGAGACACTAGTGAGAAAGGCTCAGAAACAGACAAGTAGAAATTCTTTTTGTTCTCCATTTATTCTTTCCTTATTTTTCCCAAGGGCTTTCCCTTGCCAGGCATTTTAAAGAACCCTTGGGAAGGGTGAGATGAGAACTGCACAGGAAACTCAGCTCTCCCCTGTCAAGTGAGAGATCCCTGACAGGAGAGAGATCCTCATACTTGCAGTAGGACAGAGAGTAGTGAAACCTTCTGGTGAATCCCATTCGAGTCATCTGGGCTGCACTGGTGTTTATTTAAAGCTTTTACACAAATTTGGGAATTAATATTACATAGAGATTGTAATAATTGTTCTTACTTACTTTTTCTAATTCCTACGTGCACACAGAGATTGTCTAACTACCTATAACCATCAAATTTTAGTGCCACCCGAACAGCAATTCAATGTTCTTGACTTGGGAAATTGAGTTTTAGAGTACTGTCCTGAATCTGGTAAACTCAGGAATCCAAAAATGGTTATTTTATTTGCATTTATCCCTTTGCGGGATCTCATCTTCAGCCTTTGACCAACGGCTACCTAATAACTATCTCACAGAGTCCCTTCTGCAAGTTCAAGTATTTCCTCCAAGTTCAGCTTTACAATGCAAAGCTGGGGACCAAAGCCAAGTCTGCCCTGCTCTTTGTGGCAACTTTGCTGTTCTCTCTGAGCTGCCACCAGCAGAATCTGCTTGTTGACGGAGACTATTTCTCTACTATATAACGTACCACAATGTGGCAGTGTGCATCTACTGATGATAGTGCACTCTCCTAGACTGACTTTTGCGCCTTAAGGAACACCACTTTGAAGACGTGGCAGTACCCTATGGGGAAAGCCTGTTGTGAAAGAGCAGGGTGTTTGTTGCCATAGGTCACAGGGAAGTCTGAGCCCTTTGTACAATGAAGATGCAGCCTGGTACAAAAGGCACATTCAGGAGGTGGATAAAAGTTAAGCTGGCAGAGCCCGACATTCAAAACATGGCCTTTCTTATTCTGCAGGGAGTTGTGGGGTATTAAAATATATTGCTGTGATCTTATTTGCTACAGTAACTTACTGTTTGCTTCTCCCCAGAGAGAAGACTGAAATGATTCGATCCTATATCCAGGAAGTGGTGCAGTACATAAAACGGGTATGTCAGGTCATGGGTTGATTTTTTGGTTCGGGGGTAAAATGTCAACTTTCATATTTTAGGTCCTGTTAAACTGCAGATTCTAAGCTTTGGTACAAATATTCTGCAAGTGCCAGTTTTTATCAGGTGTGGTTTTGATCACATGCCAGTTAAATGAAAACTGGAATTTCAAACATATCTTAATTCATTGTTAGTGATGGAGAGGTGGTGCTGAGAGGGGCAGATTTTAATACAGTTATGCTTTCCATCTTTGAATATCCTGTATTTACTCATGGAAAATGTACCAACTTTTTTAATTGGTTTGCTGCCTCATGCATGCAAAGATTGCATAAGGAACTCTAAAAGTCAATAAACATTTAATTGCAGAGTATATTTTAAACTTAGTTACATTTGTATAATTACTAAAATGCAAGAGACATTCAGTGAGCTTGGTAAATACACATCAAAGAATTTCATTACAGATGTTTGCTTTTCTGCAGCTATAGGTGGCTTGCACTGAGCTGAAAGTATGCACTGCAGTGTTCTGATGCATGAGAATTGAATTTTCTCTTTGTTTCAGTGCAGGGATAGTTCAGATCAAAAGTTGGCCCACTTTTGCTCACAGAGGCCTCAATTCAGGAAGCAACATAAAGATTTAGCAAATTAAGTATGCTCAGTTCCTGCTGGAGTCAGACACGTGTACAAGTGCTTCACTAAATGAGGCCCAAAATTTATCAGCATGTTCATTTAGGACTCCAGGATGCAGATCCTCTTCTTCTGGGAACAGGGTCCATCTCTCACAGCTTGTACAATAAAAGCTAAAGCAAAATAATGTGATTTTTAAAAATACATTATGCTTTCTATAGCATTAGAAGTCTACAATGACTCCTTTAGACATTCCTCTATTCTAAATCCCATGTGTGAAATCTGAAAGAGATCACCCATACACAACTGTTAAAGCAGCTGTGCTCAGAGACACGTGACAATGGCGTTTAAGTTTGTATTAGAATTATTCACAGTTTTGATGCGAATGTTTTAATTTTGATGGATGGAACATTTTGGGAAGAGGTGGGAAAGTGAGGATGCGGAATCTCTGAAAAAAATTTCTGTCCTATTTTCTTACAGCTGGAAGATGCTCAGAGTAAAAGACAGGAGAAGCTTGTAGAAAAACACAAGGAGATTCGGCAGCAAATACTGGATGAAAAGCCTAAGGTAAAGAGTTTTTGAACATATGTTATACTGCTAAAAAATGTCCTTCAGGAAAGAAGATGTTCTTACAGCAGGTAGGCTGGTATTGAAGATTAGAAATTGCAACATAGCCACTGTCTCTAATATTCAGGGTGAAAAAATGTCAAGTAGCAGCCTAGTAAGGAGCACCACTTGAAGTCCAGATGTCATATAATGAAGTTTATTTTTTAGTACTCATATTGTTAAAAAGCTTTCAGTGTAAATGGTGCTTGTGACCAGTAGAGTGTGCCCTTCGCTCCATTGTGCTTTAGCAGTATGAAAACAAAACACAGTTTACATGGAAAAGAAAAAGAGATATCTTTTTAGCATGCTTGCCGCAGATCCTTGTGATAATTGATGAGGATGTATTTTTGTTGAAAACAATGTGCGTTTTCATAACAGTAGTGCTTGATGTTCTACACTGCTTGCTGGATTTCCTCTATTTGATTTTGTGCACTGCATCTGTGTGTAATATTCTGAAACACAGTTTTTGATCCTGAAGATTGTGGACTGACTCTTACTCCTAGTGAAGCTGGTGGTAGTTTTGCCATTGACTTCAGTGAAGAAGGTTCAGAGTCCTCCACTTGTACACCGTTTTCCTGTAGAAAGACCTAGGTAACTATAATCTGACTTCTGTATGGAGGGAGACTTGTTTTCAGCAGAGTTCATATCTAAGTATGATTCTTCACAGCCCATTGTATCATGTCTGCTTTCATTTTTTCTGCGCTTGCTCAAATGTGTTCTCAGCTTCATTTTTCATTTCTTGTCTGTGTTCACAGTCCTGATGTTTCCGTGTTTGTCTTACAGCTTGAACTGTAGCATTGGGTGTGAGCTAATCAGTGTTGTCGTGTCGTTTCTGTGAAATATCCAGAGAATAATTTAGGCTAAGGTCTGAATAGGGAGAAGTTTACAATAGTTTGGGGAAAAAAAGATGTCTGCACTTCTGATTTTCTACTCATACTCATGTTTATAAATAAGCTGGAATTTTTCAATGTCATGTGCATCTATCTGGCTGTGAAGACTATAGATAATACTGTGGTTTATATTTGTTGCTGTAGGATCATGAGTTTCTCAGGAATGTGAACTAATAAGACTGGAATTTAAGTGCTGGAATTTTAAATTTCAAATAATCATCTGCTAGTACTTCTAGCTTTTCACAAATACTTGAACACTTAATTACTTCTATGTGTTTCTGTCCTTTTTTTTTCTTTTCTTTTTTTTTAATGTATCGATTTACTGAGAAGTGGCATAAAGCACAGAAAAATTGTAATGAAGGACTTGGGTTGCATTTTGAAAGGTTGTGCTGGACTGGTAGTGTTCAACTCTTCCATCAGCTGTCCACATGCCAAGCATTAGGTCATGGCACAGAGCAGCTCCAGATCCCTTGCCTTCCCCTGCATCTGGCCATCAGGGAAAGCACTGTGGTAATCAGTGCTCCTCACTCAGTGCTCTCAATTCCTCCTGAGAAAACCCTCTGCAGTAATGTGCCTCACAGGGTCTGTCTGCAGGTTGATTTTTTTTCCTTTCCCACATACTGAAATGGGGAGACTTTGGTGAATTTATGATATGTGCCTTTCCCTGGTATGAAAGGATTTTGACAAAACATAATTACTCATTTTATAAGTCTTTTTTTACATTTTGCTTCAGGTTCCTATTTCATGTTCATATTTGCTTCCTTAGTGACAAGGCATATGATATGAGATAGATCAAATGATTTCCCAGCTGAGAAGAACCAATGTATATTATGCAAACAGCAGCCTTTCTAGGGGCAGCCTTTTTAACTGGCTAGTCTCTGGTGCTTCAGTATTCAAACGCCCACTAAAATTTTCTGGCAATATCACCTCGATCCCTAAACAAAGAGTTTATTATTTTAAGAAGGAAAGAATTTTTAGTATTCTTACTAATAATTCCATTGGACACAGATTTGCCGTCATCAATCACTGTCATTTGGTTATTTATTACTGACACGCAGTTTGTTGTGTTATGACTTTGTGCACAGAGCTCCATCACAGCCAGGAAGAATATCCTTTCACAAAGTGTTGTGAATAGGCTACCACACCAGTGAAGTTTGGTTTGGTTTGGTTGGTTTTTTAAAGTGTGAGTTTGCAGCTTCCTCTGTTGCAGTGCGTTTAGGTCACCAGAACACTTGCATAAAGTGCTGACATTTTAGACAACAGCTTTTAGAAACTGCACAAAGTGGATGTTAATTAGTTCCCTGTACTGGAGGCAGAGGGCTTGCTTTTTGTTTAAAATACCACGTGTTTAGATGAAAATATTTATCTCAGGACTAATTTATACCCTTACTCTCTGCCTCTCCCTCACTTACAGAATTTCTTTTTAATATTTGGGTGTGAGACTGCTTTGCAACTTTCATTTGTGGCTATTGTATAACAAAAAGCTTTTATTCTCATGTAAGAGGTGGAGATTTTACTTCCTGAACAGATACTTTTGGGCAAAAGGTTGTAAATTCTTCAGTTTCTAGTGGTCCCGTTGAAGTCAGTGTAGACATTGGCTTTAATGAGCCTCAAGTGTCACGCTGTATGTAAGTGCTGAGGATCTCTTTATGACAAACCAATCTGATGCTCTAGGAATTAGAAATTAAGTATTGCCATCAAATCTATGTGTGTGTGTATGGAAACAGGCCAGCCACTCCCACAAAGGAGACTATCACCTAATTAAGAAGTCAAATACTGACTGGCTCTAGGTCAAAAAAAGTCTAACTTGCCATTGTAGTGAAAGCACAATGGAAACAAAAGTCCAAATGCTCTTCTGCTGCTATCTTTTTCCTAATAGCATCATTACCAAGCAAGGCCATGTGTCTTTTCTTTTCTCTTGCTCCCCTTTTTTCTTACATTATCTACTGACACTTTTGTTTGCAGCAGCAGCAGCTTGTATTCCTCCCCACCCCACCCCTCTTTCTAATTCTTTGTATCCTTCTCTTAGTCATTGATAGGCATTAAGCTTGTCCTGTTCTTATCTTCCTCCCCTTGGGCATCTCTTCTGCATGCTGTGGAGGCTGCTGTAGAACAACAGCTCTTTGCACCGCAGTACGGAATTCTGTACATTATAGCAGTGTGTGATTTTAGATCCTCCACTACACAGTGTCTGGCACTTGTTATCTAAGCACAGATGATGGACATGGTCATTGCATCTCAATTTCTTTGTCCTTTACAGTTTGTGCATCAAATTAAACATAAATCGAGTGCACTTCCTTCCCCCTTCACCCTTGCCTCCCATTTTATTGTAATTACAAAAATCAATACACGTGAGACATGACAAGGAATTAATTATTTTTCTGAGAATCGACTGAGTTACAGTAAATAGATCCAATCCTCCTCTAATTGAAATCAATGAGACCTTTGTTATTCACACTCATGGGTCAGAGTTACACTTAAATTTCAGTGTAATAGCTGAGACTCCTGTGCTCTTGCAGTCAGGTCCTGCTCCCAGATGAGTTACTTAACTGGACTTTTTGTCTTTGGGTGGACCATATTCATACAGCCTCAGCTGTCAAGGAAGATGTACCTCCTGTGGTTCCTCATTTTGTAGCCCGTGTTCATGTTTCTGCTCCCACCTGCTCTACTGTTCACAACTCCAGCTTAGCCAAGGCCTGCCAGATGGTTTGGGCTTCTGCATAGACGTAGAAAATAGCACAGTTCAGGGTGAGGCTTTATCTGTGGGAAAAGGTCCAACACATATAGAGAGGCACCATAAGCTGTGCAAACTTTCTTGTAAGTGTTGCATCTCTGTGCTCTTTGAAATGAGTGAAGAGAATGCAGCATTAAGGTACAAAATTCCTTTTTCTCCTCAAAGAGTATAATGAAAGCAGTTTTTAAAAATTATAGATCAGTTCTCAGTAATGGAAAATAAAAGCATCTGATGCATACTAACTCACTTTCAAAGAACATATGTTTATTATCTCCCAATTTGAGGTGTCTTATTAATTGCACCTGATGGGAGTTGACACTTCTACATCCAGTCAATAATTAATGTTAGCACTGTACCTAAAAAAAATTATGGGGGCATAAAATGATAGATATTCAAGTTATAGGACAAATTAACTGCTGATCCTTTACAGCAGCAAGCCTTTTATACCTCCAGTGTCTTTACGTTACATAGGGCTGGAGAGGACCTCCAAGGTATTTCTTCTTCAGGTCATCTGCATTTACAGTCACATATCATGCAAGCCTGTTAATGAGACAATGCTAGATGATGACTTCTTCCTTCAGAGTGTTATTTAAATGAAGATACTTGAAAATCCAGTGAATGATTTTGTAGATTTCAGGTTGATGCTTTCTGATTTCATAGAATATCTAAAAACACATTAATCTTTGCAAAGATTACATGTACTTTAGGTGAAACTTTGTGGTCACCTTCATGCAGATAATGTTGTTGAGTTAAATGAGGCTGTTACCAACAAGAGGGTCAGTGGTATCAAATACAGCAAATGTACTTTACAGCACTTTTAGATTTTTATTTCAGTTAACCTCAGAGCCACTTTATTAGCTCATCTGGAAGAGAGCAGCTCTTAGGAACTTTGATGACTATTACAGTGTCATTTCAGCTCACTGCATAATTCACAACAACAATGCACGGTCCACCACAATCCCTTTTCTATCCTTTACACCTCTGGAGGAAGCCAAACTGTCTTTTGGGCTAGCTGTGCTTAATTCAGATGCTTCCAAATGCATTCCAGTTCAACCACAGGCAACTCTTCAAGAATTCTGGGGAAGGAGTTTGGAGGAAAAGGTTATTTCAGTTTACTGAGTTTCATGGGGCTTTGCATTGCATGGATTTGGTTTGAATGGAGGAAAGCTGCCCTCCTATAGTAGTGTTCAGACTAATTGCAAAAAAGATGTGAAAAAAATGAGTTGATAGCCAGTGAAATATTTGAAAAGTTCTCCTTTTATTTTCTACCTGATTGGGTAAAAAGTATTTCTTTTGTTAGTTCATTCAATTTAAGCATCTCCAAAGTTTAAACAAAATTTCTCTAGAATCTGTGGCTGCTAAGCTATAAAATGACTTATGGTACTATCTGCCAAAAAAGCAGAGAGTTAAGAGGATTGAAATAATTTACTGTTTGTTTCACTGTTCAGCTTTGGGTTTTGGTGCTTGTATATTCATCAGAGGGGAATAATAAAATGCTTCTCTACCTCATTAAATGGGCAACAGCGTGGAGAAATGAATGGAATTTTCTTAGCCTCAGTGAACAACAAATATTTTAAAGGAATATTTAACAAAATAAAATAATATTTTAGACTGATATTTCTAGACTTCCCTGTGAGTTGATCTGGCATCTTCCCACTTCTGGACAAGAGCTTGCATTTAAAATGAAGGACGCAGTTTTCATGGACTAGTCACTTGAGGATCTTGGCACTTTGCTCAGCACCTCTCAGCATCAAATCCTAAGTGACAATCAGCCTAATTATCTAATAAGCTTTGAGTAGTTTAAGCCCTGATCTTTCTTTAAATGTTTTATTAGTGCAATTGCTAAGCAGTCTCCAGTTGCAGAGTGTTTTGGGGGGGGGGAAACTAGGGTTGTCTCTTTTCTTCTGTTTCTCCCAGTGGACAAACACTGCAGAATGCACTTTCAGCTTGTAAAATGAGTAGCGAATAACCTCACTTCACTCATTAAAATGAAATAGGCTGACCTTTATCCTATGCCAGCTTTATACCCATAAAAATCCCTTAAGTTCTGTGAAATGAGTAACTCATCAACCTGAGATTAAAAGACTTGAGTCCGAATGACAGGATGCAAAAGAATTATTTGCAATTAAGGCCTTGCTTGTTTACATTTTTTCTTCACAATGATGTCTTTAATGATTCTTTATTTTTTCAGAAGAATAAATGTTACCATCTGAGAAATGGGTATGAGGTCATGAAAGATAGACCTAACAATTTGAGGTGGTATTTGTTGTGTTAATTAAATGTCTTCCAGTGTTGATCTTGCACGTCCACATATGTCTTGGGAACACTAACTTTCATATCAACAGTATCACCACATTTCCACTGTGAATAAGCAAAATGCTTTTTGAATCTATCTTCATGAATTTTGACATCACTTCCTTTAAATAAAAATATCAAACCCTGTGAAGGAAGAATATAAACATAAAAAAGCAATTTAATTAATGTGACATGAGGGAAAATACAAGAAATTTAAATTGGAGTTTATTGATAGAGGGGGATTTTTTTTCTCATGTGGATCTTTCCACTGGAAGCCAGAGAAAATTTTAGGCTTGATCTGGAGTGACAAAAACAAAGGAAAATAAATTATTTGAAAAGGCAAACCTTTTTAAAGTTTTACACTAGTATAAATCAAAAGAAACTTTATGAAGTTAGTGGAATTGCTGGTGATTTAAACTGATACTAGTGAAGT
>JANVCC010000020.1:49763746-49868892 GCA_025345505.1 Todiramphus chloris collaris
ATCCTGTCCTCTCTGGTGTCCAGCCTTGTGTGATGCCACCCAGCACAGAGAGATCTGCACCACTCGGAAACTCCCACTTGGCTGAAGGGAAAGCAAAGGTTACTCTCAACACCCAAATCCAGAGGCAGCATCCTCAGATTCTCTCTTCTGTTCAGTAGAAAGTACATCTGCACCCAAAACTGTCATGGGGCAGTGTAGATGTACATGTTTGAGAGAACTCTTTGGTTTTCAGAGGGGCTTCCAGCTTTGCATCCACCAATGGCCACAGCAGCACAGGACAGCATATGGCATCCATACTGCTCTTCCAGGGCAAGCCGCATCCTTTCACCACCCTTGTTGGCTTCTGCAGTATCACAGAGGTGCTGGATGGTTGGAGAGATTAGCGCAATTGGGTATGAATAATAAGCAATAAGTGTGTTGTTATTTACTGTTATATACACATCCCTGATTTATAACAGACTGCTGCAATGATGATCCATCAAAATGACAGAACAAACAACATTTTCTTGCAGCTGGGGCGATTGTTTCAGAGCACCATCATCATGTGCAACCTGTTAAAAGCAAGAAAATTACATCGGTACAGTTATGCAGAGAAGAGCACATTGTATTTTACCAGAGATTAAAGAGAAAACTGGGAAAAAATGATGTAAAATATTAGTATGTAGCTTCTTTCTGCAAAGTCGAGTTGAGGCTGATAACATTCTAGAGAGAGCACATTGCCTCTGCAGAAGATGCTCCTCTGTGTGCTGTATGTGGCTGAGGATGACAAGAAAATACCAACCTAGGTTGAGCAGCGTATCATTCAAAGGCCCCTTATCTGTTCTCTGTAGCCTCTCAAAGCACTTTGATCTGCACTGTCCCACTCTCTGCTCAACTGTCTGTTAGTGTTAAAGCAAAATGCCAGCTGTCATTTAGTAACCTGCGCCCCTGTGACCCGTTCCTGTGCTCACTGCGCTTCAGCATTTGTTGCTTTCTGCAGCAAAAATTTCTCCAAGGGTGGACAGGTGCAGGGTTGCTACATCCAGGGAGAAAAAAGAGCACGGAACTAACTGGTGTGTTAACATTCTTATCTCTGAAGAAAAAACAACTGACAGAGATGTGAAAAACTTTAAGAGGCCAGGGACTGCAAACATTTTGTGTCAGGAAGTTGAGCTTAGACTATTCCGTGTTTAAACCTGACAAGAGAAGTCTCTGCTAGGAAAACAACTGTGATTCTGCGAAGACAAGTGCTTTGCATGCTAAATCTGAGTGAGCAACAGGCCGTCAACAAGCTGTTGACTCTTCTTTGCCTTTTTGTGAGTACTCTATGAAAACACATTATAAAACATAACCTAATTATGCACAGTGTGTACATAGATCGTATATGTGAAATGCATGGTAGCGCACGCACAGACACTTCAAACATAGCGCATATATAGCATCTTACACACATGTTCATCACTCAAAGGCAGAGTCAGATTGAACAAGAAGCACCACAAATGCAGGACTACCTGCTCTTGTACAAGCATCCATCATTGAGCAAGAGCAGCAATATATTTTTTAATTATCAGACCTGCAGTGTAACATGACAAATGACAAGAGAGTCAGGTTGCCACAGCTAATGGGAAAATGGTAAAAGAAATATTAATGCTTAGTATATGAACTCATTAGGGAAATATTTTAAAATGCATGAAATGGGAAAAAAAAATGTTCCTTAATGAACAGAGAAATTAAGTTTCTGGTCCTGCAGAGACTGTAGTATATGAACAGCTTTGTATATCCAAGTCGTTTCTTAAGATAGTGCCTATATCTTTTTGCAGAATCAGTCTGCAAAGCCGCTAAGAAAAATCCTACTGCATTTCTGTAAGTGGGGCGTTAGTGCACATTGTGGTACGTGTTAAAGATGCAGATTTCTTTCATTAGTACGCTCACGACAAAATGGGTGCTGAGTTTTTCTTACAGTTAAACAGTTCAGGACAATAAATATACTATCAGAAAGGGTAACAAAAATAAAAAATGAGTGTGAGAGTTTCAAAAATGTACCTGGATTAAAAAATACATTTAGAATCATGAAGAAAATCCTAATTCTAGGGAGTGGGGAGGAGTTTGTTTTTAGAAATAACAAACATCACTGCAACAAGGAAATATTGTTTCGAGACGTCTCTTTCCTAGCAGTCTAAGAATACTGAGCTTGGTAGGGAAAGAAACCCCTGTACATCCAGAAGGTAGAGGAAGTGCACTCTATCTGTGGTGACAGGAAAACCAGCATCTTGGCCATGTTTCAGTGTGTACTTCCCATGCTATGTGAGTGCAGCTTTCAAGGGTCTGACAGCTCTCCTTAGTCACTAGCAGAATAGATGGGAGAGACATTCCCTAGAAAAATGACTTTTCATTAAATTTCTCCTGTGAGTCATTTCCAACAAATCAGCATTTTCTGTCAGTAGTTGCATATAATTGCAGTAGTGGCATAATGCAGTAGTTGTGGATGATGATAGTGTATAGGTTTGACTATAGTTAGTACATTTCCTATTATTCAGTCATTGTCTGGAAGGAGATTCTTGCCAAGAGATTGTGGAGTGTGACTAAGCACATAAACTACAGCTCTGTACCTGTAAATGATCTCTTTTATGGAGTCCTAGAGATTTGTGAGCTTTGTGTGGCATAAGCCGATGTGTCCAGGAAGGGGAAGCTTAATCCAGATGTGGTTTGATATGGAGCCTGGCTCAAAGATGATCAAGGAGAAGTTTTAAATTCTTGTAACATTCACTTTTCCAAGTGAGGAGTGGGTCCAGAGATCATTTGCAGGAAATTGATGTGAAGATGGTGAAAGTTCACAACTTTTAGTTTTTATCCTCCCCCCCCCCCCGCCCCATGAAAGAAAAAGCAGAGTTTTGATGTTCATTTGATAGAAATATTTTCTTTTCAAAGTGTGGGACACGAAATCTCATTCTTGGTTCATTCTGTCCACTTTGCAGCTCTCCATATTGGTCTGTGGTTTATAGAAGTGAATGATAAGGGTTATTGGGAATACTGTACCCTACTGATAATGGTAGGAGGTGTTTTCTCGGTCCTTTTTTTAACTCCTTTCTTCTATTTCTCCACTTTCCCACTTCCTTGAGTTCCACCCACTCTCCTACTTGTCCTGCTCCATCTTGCATTGAAATTCTTTTCACTGAATTCCATTTCTTTCTAATATTCTTTCCATAGACTTTCTTTACTTGTGCTTCTTAAACTCTTTCCTCCCTCTTCCTTTTGGCTATCACTTGCTGCTATTAAATTGCAAGGAGAATCTACAAGTACTTGTAGGAATAGTGTTTCTTTCAGACTAAAAGATACACTAGACGAAGCAGCCTGAAGGAAAGTGCTGACACGATGTGGTCTGCATGCCTGTGAGCTTGACTGTGTGTGTGGAATGTATTTCAGAGTCGTCCATCAGGTGAAAAACATGATCCACAAGTTCTAAAGATGTATGAAAAAATAATCATTCATAAGCACCCCGAAGCTGGTGTAATAGGAAGAGTCACATTTAAAGTTAAAGCAATGAAAAAACCCCTCAACTGAAAGTAGAAGACAACAGAAAAAAATGTGGTATTAGGCCTAAAGAATTTAGATTCAAGACTGAGAACTAGTGAAGACTTCAGGGAAAAAACAAGAAATAGAGATGAAAGGATCTTTACTGGGAAACGAAGTACAGATTCTTGGCTTATTCTCAATTATTACAATTTTCATTTCATATCCAGTCCAGCACGCTAAAAAATTGAATGGAATTGCATCTATCCAAGTTGCAGTCTTGAATAGATGTTTATCCTTACAAGCAGTTTAATGATTCCAAGTCCACGCAACAGCATGCAACCAGTACGCTGCTGCAACCTTATGACTACTGCTTGAGTTCTGACTGATGACGTTCCACTGGTATAGTTACAGTAGCATGATGAGGAAATGGGCAATTATGGTCTTGCTTTGGAGATCAAGGCCAAGGACTGGTGGAGGATTAGATGTGGATTGCTTAGCAATTGTGATAATTGCTCTCCATGACCTGGAGATTAGTGGCAGGTTTTGTGTAAGGAGAGGGGCTGCTGGAAGGTGCAGCATGTATGTGGATCTGAGCAGGACACGATCAAAGATAACAGGGAGCCACACATCTCTCCACTCAGTACACTATGTGTGTCAAACTAAAAAGAGAAATTACCAAGAATCTCTCAGTTGTTCTGGATTCCGTGTTGTGTTCAGCCCACTTTGTCAAATTTTGCATGCACTGTTTGGTATTTCCAATGCTGGGAACAAATGCAAAGGAGGCTATTGGTTAGCTACAAATGTACTTCCAGAATGGCAGTCTAAAGGGCAAGTGCATTCTGGTCATTTCAGTAGCCCAGCAGTGTGGAAATAGGTTTGTTTTGGAAATAATGTATTCCCTCCCTCCAGAATGTGGGTCCAATACATCCAGAAATTGAATTTGCAAAATAGTAAGATATGGTGCAGAGAGCAGTGATCCATTTATATCCATCCTATATAATTTCCATCACTCTCCTTCTTTGGTTTGGTAAATACTCCAGTTGTAGAGGAATAGTGCTAGGTCCAGAGACACTGAGCTCCCTAATCTGAATCATGCCCCCACGTCAGAGTGCTTGGGCCATTTTCCTGATGCACAGAATGGGATTGAATTTTGTTAGTCAGAGCAAAAGCTGACTATCCTGAACCCAGCAGTATTGATAAAAGGCTCCCTGCATGGATTTCCCTCCTTTCCTTGCAAACAGCCCACACACAGTCTCCATTGCTATGCTTTTTTTTGAAAAGGCCAAACAGACACTAAAGTTTTGAGGTTAAAGACTGAATTCATTGAATACAAAATGAAAAGTTTTTAGCTTTTCAACATGAATAAATCCAAACATTTTCCTATTAAAATTCTTCCCTAGATGCTTGGAGATTTTTTTCTCTCTTTGGGACATGATCAGCTATTCACACAGTCCTATTCATTGTTCAAAGACAGTTTCCAGTAATATTCTACATTTCCTTTGATTTCCTTCACTCCTTTCTTAAAGAGAAGGTGACTGCCGACAAGGAATTATACACCAGTTTTAGTGAAACAAACATCCTTGATTTATAAATCAAGGAAGCCTGATAAACCTTGCTTGGCAGCAGAAACAGACCTCAATTAAGATGAGATGAAAGCAGAAAAGGTAATTCCTGTGATACGGTAATATTATCCACTTTGGTTTTTTTCAAAATATGCTCTGGAAATGCGTATCATAGACAAACAAAATGCATACAGTAATGTACAGGTACCCTATAGCAGAATATATTTTACAATGCATCTGATAGCCAGTTGCTCTGAGAGTCACATCTTCAAAGGAGGCATTACCATAACTGTAGGTAGCCAATATGTAATTTAAATCAATGTAAATTCTTCCCAAGTGATGCTTTGGTTGGAACAGACTCTGTCCCACCCTGCTGCTCTGGGTACCAAATGGCCCGTGGGTTTGTGATCTCAAACTGGGATTCCTGGTCTGCCAAAGGGAAGATCAGATTGTACCTGGCATCTTCTGGGGATTAATAAATGAAGCATTGCTTATGAGTCGGGCTATTACCTATATGTAACCTCAATAACTCCCTCCTGGATGGTGTGAATTTTAGTCAAATGGAAACTGTAAGGAAATTCTATGCAAAGTAGCTATAGTCCATTTGTTCATATTGATGACTATGTGTGTGTGTATATCTAACAGTAAGTATTTGATTACTTATGCATGTGTGCACGCTGTCTAGATCTGTTAAGAATATGCATATGCTGTGTTTGTAGAGATTAGTTTGATACATACATCTTCAATGCATCTCTTAAATTATAGTTATTCACAGCCTTGCAGGATGTAAAATTCATTATTATAAAATTATATTAGTGATTTTAAAACTGGCACGATCACCTTTCTGTTAATTGCAGTCTGATTTTTTCCTGTCCTGTAAATTTGCCTGCTTAATATTCTAGTTCCCTTCTGGAAAAACAATAAATGGGGAAAGTATTTTCTCCACCCAGCGGGAACCTTCCTTGGCAGAAGATGTAGCAAAAAGCATGAGGAAAGGGACCTCAGGAAATGAGCTGGTAGGAGTTAAAGGTGCAGATGCCTCACTGATCTGGTTTGATCAACCCAAGAGAAGGCAACACCCAGCACTGACCACCAGTGCGTTCTTTTCACAATTTAGGAAGAAGCCAGTGCTCAAACATGTCCAGGGTAGCAGCTGATTAGCATTTCAGAGGATCCATCTCCTTCCTCTCACTCCATAGATAACAGAATATTAACCTTCTAACTTAAGTGCCAGAGTTAGACAACATAAATTACCGTCATCCCTGCTTATCTATAGAAAACTTCCCTAATGCTTCTGCATTATATTAGGGATTTGTTAGGTTAAGCACATTTGAGATTATGAGGTGTTTAGATAATAAAGGGTCTGTAAATGCAAATTAGACAGTAAACATAGGAGAAAGTCGGGAGAAGAGGGTTTCATTGGGAATTAGCTTCTAGACAAATACTTTTTTCAGCAACCTCTGTGTAAACTGCAGTGACTGTTCACTCCAAGGAGAGAGTATTTGCAGGGCTTAAGGAAGTACATGTTTCTGAACACTCTCATACAGGAGAAGCTGAAACATATTTAAATCCTCACCCCAGAGAGTAACACATAATGAATAATGGCAGATTGCAAACCAGAGAGATGGAGTGTCGGGGGAGAAGACAAGTGAGGCATCAAAATGTCATCGTGCATTCATTATGTGCATGACTTCCAATTAATGCGTAGACTCTCTGCTCTTAATGGAATAAATCTGTACCTCTAGAGCTACATAAACCACACTGCCTAACACCAGCTTCTCCTGTGTTTATTTTTTCACTCCTGTTTATTGTGAATGACTTGTTTGATAGCTTGAAAACATATGTTCTCTTTCTTCCAATTACTTTCCTTTCCTATTTTTCTAATTGGAAACAATATTTTTCATTTGCTTTTGTAGTTATTCATCTGGCCTTTGTGCTTTGTGGGATTTTCTAGATGCCCTGACCGCCCTACCTGCCACATTTTTGTGGAAGATAGGGAAAGCTTTTTCACTGAGAACTTTTGTAACAAAGTTGTGACAAATAGTGATAGTTTCATAGTTTGACATTCTTTATTATGTTGATACTAACAGCAACGAAACTGATATTCTGTTTCTACACTGAGTTTTTTTCTGCTCTGTTCTGATAGTCAATTTTTGCTCATGCAGACAAGATGACTATCTTGTTTTGACTATTTTGACTTCTTCCTGCCCTAATTATGCAATTACTCTATATCCACCATACATTGCTTGGTCGTATAGTTCTGTAAGCACATTTACAGGCTAATCGAGAGCCTTTAGTGATTTGAACTCTTGCATTTTTCTTTGATTTTAATCTTTTGCTGAAGGCTGTGTCCTAACATTTTTTAATCATCTTTATGCACAAAGTATAAAAGCTTCATAATGATCACCTTGACTGCTAATGCTGCTGTCGTCAGTGCTCGTCCGTTAGCCCCTTCCCAGGTGCATTCCAGACTTCAGATGCATTTGTAGATTGTTGTATTATAAAAAAAAATAACATACCTTCTAGCTGACAAAAGTACAGAAAATTGTTGCATTTAGAGTTGATAACATATTGTGGAAAAATTCTCCAACATCTTGTGTTGGTTTGTTGAGTTTGTTGTTTACTTCCCTTGCAGAGTTGCTCACTATGCAGAGGGCACTTATGAAGGTACTTTCTGTGGTGACTTACTGATTGTTTTCCTGATGGTAAATGGCTTTGCACAGCTTCCACTAAAAGCAATGTCCTACAATAAGTTTTATGATGGTTTTTCAGGTCAAGGCTTCCGTTTCTCCTTCAGATATCTGTGCAGAGTTATTGCCTGATGCATAAGCCTATGACAACATGCAATATTAATAATAGAGTGTGTAAAATAATAAGTGCATTATTCACATTATGTGAATAGTAACAACTTGGCCTTCAGTTTTATATGAAAATCTGCCTTCAGAGCGTTACTTGATCCCACTTCATCTGCAGCCTATCTAGATTTACATTTCCTTGAGGGAAGACTCTTGGCTAGGATCATCTCTACTATCCTATATGATGTGCAATATACTATTGTTGTGACATATGAACCATGAGTTATCCTTACTTAATACTCCAGTTTTCCCTCTTATGAGTTTCCTATCAATAGACACAGGAGCACTCAGTATTCCTCAGCTGGCCCTCTCAATCCTGTTTGCAGCTACTAATACACTTCCTGTTTTAGCCTGTCACTCACGCTTGAGTCCTTCTTACATAAAACTTAACATCATTTTTGTAAGAGTGCATGTGCAGGCTGCAGTACTGGATCATTAGTTACTACAAGTGTGGCTCTGGAGACAGCTGTCAGGGGAACCTTCCCACAGCACAGACAATATTGTTCTTATCAGGCTTCCTGTCACAGCTTGGGAGGAAAGCAAGCAATATCCAGCAGTAGTTACACATGATCTACTTCTTACTCATTTCACATAATAGCTTTTAAAAATGTTTTAAAGTACACAGCAGCTACCGTTTCAGTTATGAGTGTTGTTAATATGCAGTTAGATACAGGCTTTTGAGGCATTCTTTGTCTCGTGAATATCTTATTTTGTAAAGAAACAAAATATCTAACCCGTATTTTAGCTACCTCTTAAACAACTTTTAACCCAACATTTAAAAGTGTCCCTGCTTTTTCTTTCTCTACTTATGTGTTGCACTTCCCTCTTTGTTTCGTGCGGAATACTATATTTTCCTTGACCTCCCCATGACTCCTTAATTCTAACTGAAATTGCTTAATAGTTGTTGTTGGTTTGGGATTTTTTGTTACTGTTATCCACCAGTAAAAAACTAGGATTCAATAACTTACAAGTGACATTTGGGGATTATGTCTGTGAAGCTATATTCAGTTATGACATTAATCCATTGAAGTGTTACATGTTAATATTTGGGATCAGTTTGTGGCCTAAATAGAAAGTCCCTCATTTTGTGGGCTACCAACAGAACAAACCCAGCAGAATGTGGTGATTCCCTTTGTCCTTGCTCTGTCAATATTTCTTTTCCAATGCATTTTCTTCAAGAATTTTCCATCCCTGGCTTGCACTTTCTCAGGACATTTAGTTACAGGCATCAGACAGTCACAGTGCAGCGGTGAAGCTCAGTGTTGCTCTCTACTCTTTTGCAGCTCAAATGAGCCTGAGCTTTCCCTGGATCTTAGCCCATCAGATGAAGCAGTTTCTCTTCTCCACTGCCAGAAGTCAGGCTTTCCCAGTTTCCACTTTTGCCTTGTTCTTGCCCAATTTGTACTTTTTCATTGCCAAAGTCTCTTGGCAACTCCAGACAAAGTGGAGCTGAGTAGTCTTTCTCTGTTGTTGCAAAAGACAGGCCCTATTAAGTGGCTTGTTTTCACCTCTGTCAGAATTTAGCAGCAGAAAAAAAAAAAAATTAGTTTTTAGGGTGTTCTTGGCTACTGCAGATGGTGGTACTTGCTGTCCAGGAGACATCTCTACAGGTGATAGGAGTTTCTCAGGTAACAGTAACAGGGATATCAGACACACTTGAGGTGCCTGCAGGACAAGTAATGTGAATAATGAAAAGCTGCTACAACAACATGACTTGGATGACCAGGTCTTAAACACCAGCAATTTCTCCTGGTTTTTCTACTTTTACATAGAATAATGAATGACTTTTTAAATTATTATTATTATTATTACTTATTTAGAGATGGAAGGTTTTGTTATTTCACTATAAATTACTGATTAAGAGCAATAACTGTCAAGCTGGCATTGTCTTTATAATGTACTGAACTTTCATATTTATTGTTTTAGACCTTAAAAACATCCAACACATGAAATCAAGGGTTTTTTTTTAGAATAGTTGGGCTTATTTAGACTGACAAATTGATTTTGTAACACCATATGCTTAAGAGTATGATGTATAGTTCACCATGTAGACCATCGTGGGGTCAGAAGATTACATATAGCATTTAATTTTCCTAGTGAATTGTTCATAGCATACAGACCTTTAGAGTTGCTAAATAGGTAAAGGTAAAAATCCTAAACACAAATTCCGTCTTTGAAGTACTTCAGTGAGTTATGACCTTTTGAAAATGTTACCTATAATGGCAACCAGATGTCTACGTGTAGCATTATCCTGTACATCTTGTGGGATGTTCAATATTCACCCTTTGTATAGTTTGAAATTCATCTAGCGCTGTAAACAGCAGACAACTGTGGGCTGTAATCATTTCATTATACATTTCTAGAAGGTTTTATTTAATTTTAGCTAGTGGCTGAAATAATGACATTCTCTTTTTTTTGCATTCCTCTTTACTGGAGCGTTGATAGACACCATTAGTGTCTTTGAAGAAAATTACTGTTACTTAGCTTGTTTTTCTGCACCAGTGATTTTTTCAACATCTGTTCTTGAAAATAATTACTATTATACCATTAGAAACATTAAGTTTCATCATAAAGGTAATATCTTACCTCCTCGTGGGTTTTTTTTGACTCTCAGTCTATACACATCCATGGAAGTGTAGTGTTCTGCAGATCATTTGTTAAAGTTTAATGCTACTGCTAACTAGCAGTGCAAAAAGTACTGTTAGCCTGGGAGTATTTCCTCCCTTTCACATTTTCCTATTTTGATGTGGATATGTGCAAATGTGGTGAATAAAAATCCAAGAACTGACCAAGTGGGATGCTCTAATTGCATTTTCTCAATTTTCAACACATGTAGCTTTTCACATTCCTACACTGTTTTAATTGAGTTAAATTGTATGATGAGTCTTAAAGCTCTAAAAAATCTTAATGATTTAAGGGGCTATGAGGCAATGTAACTGAAGAATACTTCAGGAGTAATGGGTGCAAAACTGGAGGGAGATAAGACTTATCTAAATTTAGATATCTGCAAGAAACCTATGTACCTGTGCAAGTCCTAAACTCCTTCGAGAGAACAAAATAGTGCTAGGAAGCAATTCACCTAACCCACTTCATATTCCTGCTCTGTGAGCAGATTAATGTAGTACTACTACAGATTCCAATAGGACCTATGATGTATATTTTGATAAAAAATTATATTGAGTGTGTGTGTGTTTTAAATGGTGTCAGCAGAGCCAGCTGAAACCTCTCTAATTAAGACCGACATTACTTTTTCTGTGCAAAGGAAGAATTGCGATTAATTCCTGTGACAGGTGTGAAGCTTTCTTGATGCATGTGAAGACAGATATGGGATGTCCTCAAAGTTACTGCATCTAATTTTTCTCTGTGAAACAAATCTTTTTAGAACACTTCTTGCATTTTAGATTATTTATTACAGAAGATTTTTTTAATGGCTATTTAAAGCAAGACAGTGATTTGTCTTAGCTATTTTTTTATCTCTAATTTAGTGGTATTAGATGGCAGTGCTTTCAAACTTTTCCATAAACCCCACTCGTGTCTTGTACAAAGGCTCTCTGGGGCCAGGCGTCCTCTTTCTAAATGGCCACCTATGCCTACACCCAGGCTATGAATGAGGCACGATGCGAGTCCTCGGGGAATTTCCTTTCTTTCAGTAGGGATGGACAGCAAGCAAATGAAACAAATCTCTGCTCAGTCAGCCTAAGGTTTTAATCCTGTATAAGAAACGAAGGAAGGCAAATGTTTAAAAACATACAGGAGTTCTATTAGAATATATTCTCCAACTTCCAGGGAAAATGAAACATCAAGAATAAAAGGAAGAAAACAGTAGGAAGTATCTCAGGGCGCAAGGATGAGGACAATTTGTAGGTGGTGTTCTGTTGGGGAATGCTGAGAGAGACAGGAAAAAGATTAAATTTGGGAGACACCTTTAGCTGTTTTGTTGTCTGGCAGTACCAAGCAGTGCCAATATGCTCCGAGTGTTTCATGCTGTTCCAGAGCAGCTTAAATTACCCCAAACATAGTGGTGAATCTGAAGTTAAAGTGTAAAGTTTAAATAAGATTTATGATTTACTTTGCATGATTTTGAATCAAAAGGAAAAATAATTTGTACTACTGTGTTTGAATTCCTTATTTTGTGTTTATATAACAACATATATAATAACAAAAAACAAAGGGAAAAATTAAAAGTTTTACTCTTGCATTTCATTAATTTAGGACTTCTGTTTGGAAAAAGTAAAATTTTGGAAGAGAAATATGGACTTTAATCATGATCTTAAATTAAAGTCAACCTTCTTAAAGAATAAAATTTGACATTCTAGTAACCCTCATCTACAGAAACTACATTGCCTAATGTCAGCTGAAATGACATTCTTTCGAAGACTTACTGTGGGAAGAATTACTCCATTTGCACAACAGCCTCATTGATATATATCCTGACAGACAGGGTCTTGAGCTACAGATGGACATTTTACCTGTTCATATCTGAGTTTTACTGACAGCCATTTCTGTTGCATGGAGCAGCTTCGTGTTTTGATCATGTATTTCCTTACCTTCCAAAAAATACTAATAGTTTGCACCTAAGAAATTTGAAGAGTGACTATTTAAGTAAGATAGAGTTTGTTATGAAGGAGAAAAACATGTCATATTTCCTCTGTCCTTTTGCTTGTGTGAGCAACTTAAAACTAGGGATACGTCCAAATTTTGGTTTCTTGTTTTGCTTTTTAATGCAGTAAGAGCAAAAGCTGAATTTCCATTGCTCATTGTCTGCTTAGCCTCCAAAACTGGGTGAAGAAGCTTTTACTCAGAAAAAAGAGACCCAGAAAAATTTCAACTGCCATTGCTGTTCATCCCTGCAAAATCATGTGGCATCGCTCTTCTGACAAAGCAAATAGGAAGGCTGGGGTAAAGAAGTATAACATGGCACAATCTTTGGAAACTTGATCACGGTCTTCAGAAAGCCCTGAGAGTTTGAGTTTCCAAGCAGAATAAGGCCATCCCTGGGAATAGTTGACAGTGAGATGCTCAGCGAGCAGCCCCGCAGAGATTCAACAGTACATTGCATGGTGCTGGGACCTGGTACAGGTGCCTTCAGAGCTCTGCTCACTGGCCATGCAAGGGAACAAATTAAGGTCATTCTCCTTTGCTTATGAAGATAAATGTTAACTGCTTCCCCGAGTGGAGTTTCACAGAGATGATACATCACCTCACATCACAGCTGATGGTAAATGACAAGGTATGAGATGGGAGAGAAGGCTTTTATAGCTGGGTGATTAAGGTGAAACTTGCCTAGCAATCACACTTCTAGGGGCACAGTCACAGTGCTTTCAAGTCCCTGGGAACAGATTCACAGGAATTGGAGAGACAAAATGAGAGGAACCTTAAGCTTTATGTCTTAAAATCTTACATAGTTGAAAATAGGTGATAGACCATGGTTTTAATTCCAGAATTTATTCTGTATCCACTTCAGAGAGCAGAAAAAACTGTGTGCTTTCCAGTCTGTTTTGATCTTCCCTTCTTACATTCATCCTTTACAATCCTTTAGGAGTTAAGGTGTTTTGTAGATGGAGCTATATTTTTCTCCATGCATGTGCTTCTGGAGGCTGGTTTTCATCGCGTTCTTACTCTACTCTCATCCCTTTCCAAATTGGGAACTGTTTGAAATTCCTGCTACTTGGTCTTGGGCATTTTTAGTTCCCTTTTGGCTTGCTCTTCATTATAACCCTAAAAGCACATCTAACCTTGTGGTCAAGAGTACAGTTCTGAAAAGAGCTGGCATTGGACTTGACAGCTTTGAAGCAGTTCATCATTTGAGTTAATAATTGGAGAACAGTTCTGGTTAGCTCCAGTATGATTAACGGGATGATGCCATGGAGTATATGCCTAAGCAAAGGTTTTGGATAGCATACTTTTTTTTTTTTTTTTTGCTCCTTAATGTAGATATTCCATGTGGCTCCTTAAAATAAAGAGCTCTCTAGTGCACCATTATGGAAGCAGAGTTTCAGTCTTTGCTCAATATTATATTAAGTGATTGCTTTTAAGGACATCTATTGTAGCCTAGAAAAAGGAGGTCAGCCATAACAGATTGTGTTGTGTACACTTTCAACAAAACCTTAAATGTTTATACTTTCTAATTTATGGTGTGTGCTCTGTTCCTTAAATAAAGAGCTGTACTAAATATGATCTATCTCTTAAAAAAAAACAAAACAAAACAGAGCACTAACCCAAACAAAACTGATTGTATTGCTATTCCTACTTCGCCCCATTTCTATACTATTTAAGACATTTCTCCCTTTTGTGATTGCTTAGTGATTGTCTCAAACCACAGCTGACTGGTAAAAACAATTATTTTCTAACACGCTCTGCACCTCTGAAAGTGTGATTGAAGTACAGTGTCTATGCCAATCAAGTAACCTCAAATGATCATTGTTATCCTTATTCTGAACTCAAATATAGCAGAACACAGCACAGACAAACAATCAGAACTCTGGTTTTCAATCCAAAATGCGGTTGAGGTTATAAGTATAAAAGGTTTTGTCTGCATCAGGTCTACAGCCAACAGTCTCCCGTAGCTTTGTTAAAGATCATTAGAAAGAATTAAAGTCTGGTAGTTTAGTTTTGCCATTATTTCCTACAAATCACTGGGACAAAGTTGAAACATTTTGAAATAATGATTCCACTGTGTTAAATTCAATAAATTTTTATTTAACCTACTTCCTTTGTTTTCTCCAGGATTTAAATTTAAATGTTACATAACTACAAAATTTGGAAATAACATAAGGAGTGTTTACCTGTTGGAAAAACATGACAGAAAAAGTTATCTTTCTCCTCTGTGTCCTCTAAACCAAGGCACTACACCGACAGATGTTTTGTGCCCATGTGATAATTGGAGTGAGACAGTATTTGAGCTTTGCTCATAATTTCTTCATATGTTGCAGGCTTTCATGGTGCTGGGCACCTGCAGAATCTCCACACATGTCCGTGAATCCCTTGCTTCCATATCTTGTCAGAGAGTGTCAGAAGTGCTAAAAGGTGTTTTCCTGTATTTGGCTGGTTACAGACATTGATGTTGTTCCCTGTAAACATGTCAGCATAGCCCATATGTAAGCATTAAGCTGCAGCATCCATGGACCAGTTGCAAACTGCTGTCTGAAGGATCTAAAGAGCAAGCAACTATGTTTTTTAGTAGATTATTCTATTTTCTTCATGACAGACTTGCCAAAAGAAACCCTTTTTCTTCAAAGTATTGTTAACAAAGTCATAGTAACTTGTGTTTTCTATAAAAGACAATTTTTAAGTTGAGCCAAAACAAAAAAAAATGAGGGGACTTGACAGCAAAAGGAGGATCCAGGGGATGTACCTTCTAATGAAGCATCCCTGTTTACTCTGTTCTCATTTAAGGAGCCTGTCTTCAATTATGTTTGTTTTTTATGGCATCTGGCTTAAAAACTGAAGGCTGTACCAAGAGCAAACAATTTCCAAGCACAGTGTAGTGTCACAGACACCTTTGTCTCTCTCTCACACAGCAGCAAATTGAACAGACACTTTGCCCCCGCCACAGACTTTTAAGTCAAAAAATAATCAGACTTAACAAAGGAGGATGATTGGCTCTGCCAAGCAGCCCAGAGAGATCTGTTTCAATTCACTTAGTGAGTGCTGTCAGGGCAAGGATATGTTTATTCTACTGCACAGCCCTAATAGACACAAGATGTTGGAAGTTTTAATCAGATGCAGTAGTGTTATCCACCCTATATTATCATATTTAGTGTCCGACTAGAAAAATAATAATGCATGCCTGTAAATAGCACTGTTGTGCTATTTATGTGTCAGGTCATCTCCTGATTCTTTGGGCAGATCTCTGACTCTGCAAAGCTGTGGGAGCTTTGCTGTGGGTTGAGGGCAATATGCAACCTTAAATTTGTAACGAGGTCACTGGCTAAAGCAGGCTTTCTGCTATGCATTTGGTGCCTGTAATTTAAGACGTTCTATATAAAAAGGTTTATGCAGAACAGAAGCTGTGGGCTCAAGCCCACTCGGTGGACAGAGTGATGAGATCTAGACCTGTGCCTTGAGCATCATCTTTTACCAGAATCTGAGGCAACGCTCAGGACAAAGATACTTGTGTTTGGTATGATAGAGTGATCGTAATAATTATATTATACTTCCTACAAATACTTAATGAGTATTTTTAAAGCAACTTGTTGTTCTGTGGATAGTAAAAGTTCTCATTTACACATGGAGATTTGTCTTAAAATTTGGGTTTTGGCTTCCTTTGATTTAAAAGGAAGAAGGGATTTCTCTGATTTTTCATTTTAAGAAGGGAAGCTAGGTATTTTTTCCAGAACAGTTACGTTTTGCTCATAAATTAGATAAATGCTGGGTTTTTTCTTCTTCTTTCTGTATGTGTGTATCATTTTCTCTCTCAAAACTTAATTTATGGCAAAGTAACGGAACTTTAAGACATGGCACTTCCTGGGTAAATCTTTTTTATAAAGCATAAATGTAGATAATAGGTGCAAACTCATTAAGATCTTTTTTTGTTTGTTTGTTTTGCTTTCTTAAGTTATTTCTGTAGTTTCTTTTCCATACCTGGAATGTCCTTTCTAGGCATCTTTCAAGTCTTAGAGAATCGGGGAACTTGGTAAAAATAACACTGTGTCTAGCTGTGTGGCAAACACCACGCACACATCAGGGTCAAAGTGTTCTTATGTGCATTCTCCTGCAATTCTGCTGGCAAGATAACCTTGCAAAGCTATGGGCAGAGGGAAGAATCTTGCGGCAGACAAAATTAGGCTCGCAAGACCTGTAAGTTGGAGAGAAACTTGTCAGGGTGTGGTCCCTTCTGCATGCACACTTCAGCCTGATTCAGTGTCTGCTTTTAGAGAGTATTCACCAGAACTTGAGAATGCCAAATACTGTAATGATATATCTTGGGTGCAGCTCTTCACATCTTTATTCAATACCAAAATATTCGGTTCACTGTTACAAGTTTTCTTTTAGGACATGTCCTGCCAATTATTTTCATTTACTCTGTTATCTATCATTAGGAACATCTGCATTATGATCATACAGCTGCTTCTCCCTGTGTTTGGCCTTCCTTTTTGTTTCTCCCCAAATAAATAATATTCATATATGATGGGACAACTGCCAGCCAGCATCTATTACCTCCTTCTCAATCTGTATTATAACATCAGACTTAGTTCTCTGCAGCCATTTTCATTTCAGCTTTCATTTCTCATGGTCTGAAGGATTTATATTTTAAAAAGCATTCTGTTTTCCTTTAGAGGAGCTATTGAGTTATATGTGCCTAGCTTCATACGCCATGCTAAACTCTCCTGAGGGTCTGGTCGTGAACTTTCACAAGAGGAGCTGCTTAATGCTCCAGACATTGAACAGTTCAACTTCATTTATAGGTGCCAATCCCTTGAACTTCTGTCAAAGCTAAGTAGATTCAAAATGGACTTAGAGACCACTTTAAAAATGAAATATTTTCAGAGTTGAAATTCTTCTAGACCAGTACTATGAAAGGACCTAAATCTTGAAGTCCAGGACTTAAGTCAGACTAACTCCTAGAGATCGAGACCAGGAAAGCCTATTTGAAGGTGGGAATTATTTTATCTACGTCTATGCTAGAGCTCTTTTACCTTTGTACAGCATCTGGTACTAGCTGAGGGCAGAGGTAGGATGCAGGTCTTAGTCAGCCTTGGGTCTGATTCAGTCTGGTAATTACAATGTTTCTAAAGCCCTGAGCAATTTGGGGAATCTGGCCTACAATGGCCAAATGTCACTTCTATCTTGTATTCTTGCGTGTCTTCACGTTTTGATTATGGCAGAAATTATCTTGCCCCACTTACCCTGTAACTATGAGCAGAAACAGAGTTTCCCCATGACTTTGCATATATTTGATTAGAAACCGTACAGGAATTGTGCATGTATCATGTCTTCACTCTTCTTTTCTAGAGCTGACATATTGCCGTCATTGTTATTTGTTTACGTAGTGCCAGCGTGAGAGTGAGTGGCTCATCTTTAGATGTCCATATGTAAATCAGTAACTTATACTTACTTTTGAGAGCACCTTTAGGAAATAAGGAAATGACACAGGCATTTGTATGGCCTGTTTTAGAAAGAAATCAGAGGCATCATGCTACTGCCCTGTTGGAACAGATGTATCTGGTATGCAAAATGTACATGCCACATGTGGGCTAACTATGAAACAAAATTAAAATTTTAATCAAAGTCTCCATGCATTTCCAAAGTATTAAACGGCAGATTGTTAGGCGTCTAAGTAGGTCACACGTTGTGTTGAGCGATTGTGCTTTGTCCTTAGCCATCTGGCAACATGAATCAACGTCAGCTGGATGCAAATATAACTCTGCAAAGGTGACCTTGGTAACAGGATTGGTCCACTGAGCAGAGACTACAGGAGGATTACCTGCAAGCACAAGAATACTTCAAGGGAAAAACCAAAAGTACGGTTTCTAGATTTTAAGAAGTCTTAATGGCCACTGCTACCATTTTGGTTGTCAACTGTTTGCTAACAATAGCTATGTTTAATTTCAAATCACAGATTACTTCAATCACTGCATGTATAGATTTCAGTGAATGACTGAGAATTCACTGAAATCCAGAGTGAGTATAAACAAGGTGGAAGGCACTAAATAAAAGCAGAAATGATTCATTATGGTCAATTGCTGCTAATAAGATTCCAGATATTATCCAAGTATGTGTTTTTGAGGAAACTTAGCTTCTGAAGTACTCCATTTTTAAGTCTCTGAGGAGTAACCCAGCATACAGAAAATAGCTGTAGCTCAGTTGCAATGACACCATCAAGATAAATGTGGCCGTGAGTTTTAAGTGTGTGAGTCTGAAATCTAAAATGAATAGAAAATTCCAAAAGGCAAACAATGTATAATAAAACTTTCCTGTGTTGTTTCCAACTCAAAACAGTACAGCTTTTTTTTTGTTTTGTTTTGTTTTGCTTTTTGTATTAAAGGCTTTGCTGGAGTGCATATTTAACTTTGCATTTTGCTGCCTTGCTGTAGGTGTCAATGTTTGAAATCTTTGGCTTAAGCATCTTTCAGAGTGACGTGTCTGCATGGCAAACGTAGAATCCAGTTCTGATGGTTCTCCGTCCTGTTTTGAAACCACTAATCCCACAAAGGGGTTTTGTGGTCTGCTCAAGTTTTCCTAGTTGACTGCATTAACAATGAAGTCAGAGTTTCCCTTGTACGGAAATCAAAAAAAGGACAAGGGTAGATTTATGGATTTCCAGGTTCCATGCTATCTACAGAATGGATTTCACATATGCCAAACCTACAGCAAAGACATTCACTCTTACATTGTCCTGAACAGGAGAGGCATTTTTCTTCTTAACCAAAGAAACACTGTGAAGTATGGAAACCATCAGGTTTCCTCAGCCTGCCTTCCCCACTCTATGACTCATGTGGTTAAAAATGCCACTACAAAATGAGAATACAATGCTCTTGCCTGCACACAAACATGCTAATTTAAAATGTGTGTTTACATATTGTGACCTGACCGACTTCAAAATTTGGAGTGATTTGGTTTCTTCAGTTATGGCTAGGCCTATTGCAGTTTCCAGCTATCATCATTATTATTAGTATTATTATTATAATTTCTGAAAGCATTTTATGGGAATATAGAATCAACTCTTCTTTCACAGTAAATGTATCAAACTATATTTATTTCTGTTTCTGTCATACTAAAACAAAGCAAACTGGTGCCTAAAAGCTGTGTGAAGCTGTAGTAAGATGGTCAGGATGGGAACAGGAGTTAGCACTATGTTTATACCTGGCCACAGTAAAGAATGTCTCGGTGAGGCTGTAAGAAGTTGTGGTACTTTCAACTGACTCACCTCCATGTGTTTGAGGATGAGAATTTGTCTTGCTGAAAGTCAACCGGCATCGTGATAGGAGAAATAGCAAATGTTGAAACATAGTACATGGTGTCATAATCTAAGGTCACTGAAGATCACTTTTTTAACATATGGGAAAAAATCTGGTTTAGCACTGAATCTGATCAGAATTACATTCATCTAAATTACTGTGTCTCAGAGAAACTTTGCAATAACTCATAGCGTGTGTCCATGATGGATATGTGAAAAGTATAACATCTGATTTTGCTTTAATATAATTTGCTTTGTTATTTTACATAATGCTATAAATTGACCTATGACTACAGGCTGCCTTGGGTCTATCTACAGTGTGGTTATTCACTTGGCACAAATGCACTAGGGAAATAAGTAATTTTAGTGCTTTTAAGTGGTTTGCAAAGATCTTTTTCACTTTATTGGATTTAAATCTTTTTGCAGTACTTGTGAACTATTCAGCTGGTTAAGTCTGTTTCTAATTGATCACATAATCAGGCATAGCAATGTGATCTCTAAGTTTCTGTTCATAAGTCTGGTTTAATTTCAAATATGTCATTTAAAAGTCTTACACTAACTTCATTAAAGATTTCACTGGACACAAGATAAAATCATGGTTCCTTCTGAAATGGTGAATTCTTACACTGGTTTCTAAAGATCTCAGCCTGAATAGCAGATGTTTGAACCAGTGCAGCAGCAGACATTGCCTAGGATATTACTGGATTCCAGTACAAATTCCTCAAGCAGGATGACTGTAGAGACTGTTGTCACAGATTCAGAGCAGAACTTAAAACTCATTAAAGCCAATACTTTTCAGTGCATACTTCCATGTAAGTGCTTGCTTACAGCACTAAGAGAAACCAAAGAGAACAACAATTCCCTAATAACATTAGAGATTTTTGGAGCAAATGAAATTGTTTCCTAATCAGGCAAAAATAAGCAGACACTCAGAATGCCAGAAAACATCTGTGACACCTGGAGATTGAAGATGGGGAACATTTCTGATGTGTTCTCAATTGTTACCCTGAATCTATGAATTTTGTGAGTTTAGATAATACTGTTTACAAACTAATTGAGTCTTACTTTTTCTTTTAATTAAGAAAGTTAATTGGAAAATGTCCCTAGAAATTAGGATTCTCCCCTGACATACTGTAAATAAATGCTATGTTGGAAAACAGGATGAAGATAAATGAAGGAGCGTTCCAAGCTTTCAAAGCACAGGAATTGTTTAGTCCTCTAAACAACAAAGGTACATTTCATCAACACATGTATTAATATTTATATGCATTGTATCATTATTAATTTGACTGTACTTTTTTAATAAGCAATGTAGATAAAATAAGTGCTATTGCAAGTATTTGCTTGCATTCATATCATTTTCCATTACTTCTACATTTCGTCAGTGGTTAGTGCCATGGAGCAGCCTCAAAACTGAGCCCGCCTGAGGCAGCTCCTCAGAGCCCAGGGAAAATTGTCATTTAAACAGCTTCAGAGTTGGAGCCCATCTCCTGGCAGAGCTCGCGTGAGCCCTTGGAGGGAGGTAGTTGCCCACTCTCACTTCACAATTCCCTTTCCTAAGAGTATCGGCACTGCTTGTTTTATTGGCTTGCCAGGTATGTTGAACTACTTGAATAAATGATGTTGAAGGGCACCAAGATCATGTTGTTTGATAGGACTTCACAGGCAATATATAGGTTCCCATTCTTTGATCGCCTTAAGAACTGTATGCCAAATCAGTTGAGTGAGATAAGTAGCCCCATACTTTCTTCCTTATTTTTGGTCCTGCCTGTTAATGTAAATTCCAGTTGGCAGCAGGTTACATCAATGCACTTAATTTACGCTACAGCAATTAGCAAGCAGATATGGAATTTGCTCAGCCATGCCTGCAAGAATGGCATAATCTTCAGGAGAAAAAAGGATTGCCAGGGATATGATCTGCTTTAGCTACACCAACTTAAGTTATCTGTAAATTTGAATTGAAGCCCTGAAATTCTGAAAATAATCTGGAGCCTGAGTAAATTTGAAATACAAGAGTACTTTTGTCTCCTTCTATTTTTGCAGATATAATAGGACTCCTTCTCTTTGAGAAAGGATACTGATCATGAATTTGCAATAGCTCAGTGCAGGAACAGAGACTCAGAAATACTTGCTTCTGCAAAGACACTCCCTGCCCTAGTTGCTTCCTGAACATAGTTTTCAACCAAATGAATCATGTAAATATTTGAGGAAGAATTAAACATTTGGGTTATGAAAGACAACTTGAAGTACTTCGTTCTTATTAATCCTGGTTAATATACATTCAGCATGATTATCAACTTAATTACATGCATATTTTTATGCAATGTGTTTTATATGTCCAAGCACTGTTTAAAAAAATAATAATAATCTAACAGCTAAGAAACCACTGACTGGGATAACTGTTTTGAGGTGTCAAGGAAAATGTTAGTAGCAAGGCTGGGCACTGTTAAAATCCAGTTTTTTCTGAAGCTGTAAATTTCGAGGTCTGGCTTTAGAAAGCACTGAGATTTTTTTGTCTGCACTTGAAGTCTTGCAAGACTCAGTTCAACATCTTAAAACATAGTAGTAGCCTAGAATCATCCATTGCAGTCTCTTTAGCATGGAAAATGAAGACTTCTTCCACTTACTTCTGGTGTGAGAATTTTACCTGCTAGACCAGAATTGGTACAGCTTTGCTCTGGATCTTTTTATAATTGCTTCTGAATGTTACTGTTCTGAGATAAGCATCACTGTAGACTTTGAGTATTCAGAATCTTCCAGACTGACATTTATCAGTGGTCTTTTTCATAACATGTGCTGGTTGGAGTTTAAACTCTAAAATTTATCCAGGTGCACAATGCTTAGGCAATAGCATAGATTATCTTGGCATATAAAAGAAAAGCTTTAAAGGAGGCTTTAAAGAGATGTATCTCAGTCTCACCAAGCCTTTGTTGGGCTCGGTGCAAATAAAGAAACTTTTATTGGCACCTGATTTCCCAAAGCTCTGAAGACATGCCTGTTCTGAAGACTGCAGGGTTGCTTCCTGGAGAATTTTTACCTTTGTACATCACTTTTGGAATAGCATCTTAAACTCTTGACTTCTTGCTGGAAATGCAGTTCAAGCTGCTGCAATTGGCTAGGTCACCCTAAGATTAGCCTAAGCAGATTCTAGCCTTTTGCAGTGGGAATGAGGCAGAGATTTTTGGAGAAGAAAACGAAGTTCATTCACTACTAAGAAAAAATAATACACAGTCTTCCTGTAATTGCATCTGCTTTCAGTTTATGAGGTTTGGTGAAAAGACACAGGGATTGCACTGCCCTTCTCCTTGTTCTCAGGAAGCTTGGTATCATGGTGGAGCGCAGTTGGTCCTGCTGTCCTGGGAACACTGCAGTTCAGAGAGAGGCTCAAATCTCAGGAACATGAATGCTCAGGAGCAATGCACTAAAAGCACTGGGTGGAATCTTCCGTCATTCAGGACCACTCCACTATATCCACTTTTCTAGTGGTTCCCATGCTTGTGTACTTTCCTGACTTAATGGTGTTCCAGAAGTGAAAGAATTGGCCTGTATCTACCCAGCACAATCTGTTAAAAATATTTTGTATAGACCTGATAACAAAAGTGTGGGTGGATAAGGTCAAACCCAGATGCCACCTGCAGATATCCCCTTGGCACACAACTAGAGTATTATTCTCTTCAAGGCCGGAAAGGGCTGGAATTGAGACAGAAGGACTGGGTGGTCCTCAAATTTAATGTGCCAAGAAAGAATTACAGACTTCTGTGCTCCTGGTTCCTCAGGCTGGAGATAAAAAACACAGTCAAGCCATTCTGCACTTCATAATGTTGAGAAGATGAATCTCAGTGAAGGTCTCCTACTTTTCCCTCATCACCTGGCCTCACCTTGGCCATTTTGTCATTGCTTAGAGTAGCTGGTTTTATGAACCTAAGAAATAGGTGGTAAGTCTAGATATAGTCCACTAGCTGAGTCAATAACACATGCAGTTTCTGGATAATTTTTCAGGGTTAAATGCTGTTTGGAACAGGAAATCCATGATTTTAATTAGCAATAAATAGGAAATAGTCTGCTATGAATTGATCTTAAACAGGTACCGCTGTACTAAATTAGTTCAAAATAAGCAGGATTTTCCATTAAGCAAATGGATATTAAGACATCTTGGGTTTATTAGCACTAGCTACATTATCTATCTGAGGCTACCTTAGGTTTCAGAAAAGAACTAAGCTGAAAATCTGTCCATAGACACAAATGAATGAGCTTATCATAAAGCATAGAGCATTGAGACAGAAGGGACTTCCCCATGTAGTAATTTGAAGAATTAATTGGCATAGGTATTGCATCCTAAAGAAAAATGGTACTACTAATAATTTATTCCACAATCATTTAATGAAATTTTGTGAGATTAAGTTTTCTTGATGTGGTGTTTGTGTAAAGGATCCTTTTATCTGACACTTCATTAGGAAAAGGATTTGGATTTTGACTGTTATTAGGAAATAAATCTCTTTTTACTGCAGGGAAAGCTGTGCAATCTGCTATATTTAACACAGAGAAGGACCTAAAATTGCCTAAGCTATCATGCTAACTCTGTAAGACAATACTATGCTATTGCTTTGAGATTCTAATAGTATTCAAATTTGAACTAATGACTTATGCTTCATACAAATTTGTAGATGGGAGAGTTGAGACTTCAGCAGTGAAATGACTTTTGGAAGGTTGCAAGGGAAATCAGTTTGTCAGATAAGATGACTCAACTATTTCATTTGTATGGGACATTGAATCAATGAGACATCCGTTTACCTGATGCTTATCTCAATTTCACTGGCATTTGCTCGTAATCATTTCAGAGATCTTTTTGGTATCACTTTGGATGTATGCTGGTGTGATTTAAAATGACATTTTGGGATAGGAAAATAATGTCCTTTAATTTGCAATCTTACAAATTTGAGTATCATTTACAGAGAAGCAATTTCTCCCTCATCATCAATATCGGAGGACTTGGTCCTTTACAACCCCTGAAGATCATTTGCTTACAAAGTCCATGTATTAACACATTACACTTTAAAACAATAAAATACTATGGTATGCTTGCTGAACTGGGGCAACGACTATGATTCACTGAAAAGCTTTTGGGCTTTACTCTCTTTGACCTGTTTACTCTAAGGACAGAGGGAAGACAGAGCCATCACAGAATATTGCTGCAGGCTGTGTTCATACAGAAATAGCCTAACTAGGTTAGCTGATGCTTAACTAGGCATCAGACAAGTAGTTCCAGTTTTGAATGCTATATGCCTTCTTTTAAAATCATGGATTGTGTGGACAGAAGCTATTTTTAAGATGACGTTAAGCTGATTTCTCTTAGTTTTCTCATTCATCTCAGAGAACAAAAGTCCTTCCCAGTCCTTGTTACATTCTTAAACATATACATACATCTTTATGAAACTCGAGTTTTAAAGAATTAGTGGGAATTCAGCATTGCTTAACACAAAATATTGAGGTATTTAATCTGTATCAAAGGAATATTTGAATGTGTGATCTAGACAGACTTGAGTCTTTACGAGAGGAAAATTCTCCTCAGGAATATAGATTCTTGCATCAAGGCTTCAACAGCCTCATACTCTCCTGTGGTACAACAGGCTTGTGGACAGTGACTGTTTTCTATATAGGAGCCTTGGTACTCTGACAAGAATCAAACTTTACAGTAATGGGACCATTGTAGGACGGCTAAAAAGGCTTCATTATCATGTAAGAAAAAAGTTAGTAGTTCCTAAAGCTCTTGGTAGCCATGGCCAGTGAGAGAACTCTTGACTTCAGTTATTTTAGTGCTTACTGAATAATAACCAAAAAATCATTCTGCCTGGTAAAAACACAATATACTTCTATATTTTTCCTTCATTTAGCTCACTCCCAATGGTAATGTAAGTCTCTTTGGTTCTTTCATTCCCTTTAACTGACCAGATTGTAATGCATTCTTTCATAACTGCTGAGGAACCCTGAAATATTTCCTGCTGTTCTGGATTAGCTATAGCAATATTAACTCCCTTAGCAGTCTTTCCATTTTTAAAGTAATTTTGCCTTTTTTGTGATGAGTAGTTGATTCACAGGGCTTGCCTGACTACCTCTGAGACTAAGGCAATTTGCCAAATGAATCCATGGAGCAGAGTGAACTTTTAATGTACTCTGACTGATACCAATAGTAAAATTCAGACTGACTTCAGTGGAGCGAGCTCATGTCCTGAATGAGTAAGTCTTTGAGACTTTCAGTTCAAGTCATCCACCCAGACGTTCACAGAATCTTGTCAGCATCATTACCACAGTGTGTTAACTCTTCATGCTTGACCATAGGAACAGGAACTCTGGGTAAAAGAGTCCCAGATTGGACTTTTTGTATCTAACACTCTTTATATTAATGAAAATATGTTTCTGAGAAATCAATTCAATTCTTTTCATCTTTGTCTAGCTTGCAAGCTAATAAATGTTATTCTACATACAGTAACGGTAATAGGTAGAATGTTTTATACCTACAGAATTTCAATGACACTCTGCTGGACCTTGCATTGAGGTTTTGGAACTTTGTTTTGGGGTGGTTCTTTTGAGCTCAAAAATATATATTCTGTCTTTTATGGAGGTGTAGTTTTTTAAAAAGATTATAACTAAATTAATCAATAGAAAACAGGAATGGAAATGTACTTTTCTTGCACAGGATGAGAAATAGGAGTGCATATGAATCACAGAATGGTTGGGTTGGAAGGGACCTTAGACCTAGTGTGCCCTGGCGGCCAAGAAAGCCAGTGGCATCCTGTCTGGTATCAGAAATAGTGTGAGCAGCAGAAGTAGGGAGGTGATTGTCCCCCTGTACTCAGCACTGGTGAGGCCACGCCTTGAGTATTGTGTCCAGTTTTGGGCACCTCAGTACAAGAGAGATATCGAGGTGCTAGAGTGAGTGCAGAGGAGGGTAACAAAGCTGTTGAAAGGCCTGGAGAATAAATCTTATGAAGAGCAATTGAAGGAGCTGGGACTGTTTATTTTGAGGAAGAGGAGGTTAAGGCTTATCACTCTCTACAACTACCTGAAAGGACATTGTAGAGAGGTTGGTGCCAGTTTCTTCTCACAGGTAATGAGCAATAGAACAAGAGGGAATGGATTCAAGCTGCAGCAGGGTAGGTTTTGACTGGATATTAGGGAAAATTTTTTCACAGAAAGAGTAGTTGGACACTGGAACAGGCTGCCCAGAGAGGTGGTTGGGTCACCATCCCTGGATGTGTTTAAGGGTTGTTTAGATGTGGTGTTGAGGGACATGGTTTAGGAGTGAACTTTGTAGAGCAGGGTTAATGGTTGGACTCGATGATCCCAAGGGTCTTTTCCAACATGGATGATTCTATGATTCTATTTTTGCTGCAGTTGGATTGTGTACATGGAATTTAAGAGTGAAACGGCACAATGATGAGTTTCCTTCACATCGTTTTCACTGGCACACAGTAGAATTAATATGGATTGTTTTTACTGTTTCTCTGAGTGAGATCAAAGCCAGGACCATTCTCTTCCTCCTGCATTTTTTCCTCCATCTGTCTACTGCACAGTCTCAGATCAGTTAATAAGTAAACCTATATGTGGAGTGTCTTTGAGATAGGGCTGTGGAGGATCTTTCCTGATCCAAGGGAGGTGAGAATATAACAGGATTTCACAGCTTTCAAAATCTGAATACAAGTTGCTGCCTTAAATGTTTTTTGTACTGTTTTTGTGTTGCCATGAGCTAGATTTTGTCCTAAGTGTTTGTTCGTGCAACCTTCTAGATGACACCCATGGGAAAGCATGCCCTTTATCCTCTCTGTTCCTTTTTCTTCTTTTGGTTTTGCAATTCAATCTTCTGTTTGTAGACACCTTTATAAAGAACATTCTTATGTAAAATACATCTGGCATATTATTTTAAAGATGAACTCTGCAACACACAATACATCTGGAAACAAATTTTGAAAAGGAGTCACATTTTACTAATTTAGGCCAGAGTTTCTCTCATGAAGACCAAGAAACTTGCTTGGTTTATTGGTTAAATAATGACTGGTGTATACTGTTTCACAGATGGCTTGGGTTTTTCCCCCAGTTTAGTGCCCAGTGAGCACTGCTTCCTTATTAGTCAACTGGCCAGCATTTCCGCAGAAATACGTCCCCCCAGCTGTCACCAGTGAAGAGGTCCTTTAGCTAGCTGAACCCTTGACAGGAGCAATATAGTACAGAAACAGGAGAAGGAGCTAGGGATGAATGTTTCATTTCTACAAATCTTAAGTCGCTTGCATTGCACCATTGCTTAATACTTTTCAATTCCGCCTCAAACTGCTTTTTAAAACCTTTTCTTCTTCAACACAGTGATTTTTGTGCTGCTGTGCTCTCAGAAAGTACTCTTAAGTGTATGCCAAAGGCAGAGCCAACAGCAACACATGTAAGTTGCTGAATAACTGACAGGTATGAATTATTAAGAGAACTAAATGATGTTCTGTGAGGCATCTTTTGTGGTTGAGTAGTATTCCCTTTTTCTTTTCCCTGATTCAATACACTTTCCTTCATTGTATTTTTAAAGGGTCATAGAAGATAATTGTAAAGAATAGTCATATTAACATTTGATTGGAGGTGTTAGGTCAGCACAGTTTAATTGTGGTGAATGACAAGGTTCTGTGACAGATTTATATGCATTAGAAATAATACAAATCTGGACTGATTGTAGCTATAGTTCTCTACAGCAATATCACGATGAATGAGAACACAACACAGCTTTTCACAGACACTTAGAAAACAGAAATATAAAATGTAGCCTTTTTTTTGGTAGCCCTTTGTACAAGTAAGGACACATTCAGGACCATCAGATAAACCAGAATATATTCAACTTCAATATTTTAAAACCTTAAACTTGCACTGGATTGATTTCTGGACTCGTGTCTCAAGAAAACTACTGGGGAATCAGCATTAGGTAGACATTGACTTTGAATAGCATACAGTGTTTTAACACTTCCCTCTGTCATTAGTGTTCTTCTACAGTCTAGTTCCCATGTGTGTCTTCTCTAAAATGTTGTCTGGGCACTAATAGAAGTTATGATTTGGGGAAGTATACATATCTTCTGTGTCGTATTACCTGTGCATTAGAGATTTCACAGAAAGCTGCTTAATGGGATGTCTGTACATACGGAAAGATGCTTCTCACAATAGAATCGAGTTGTTTGGGGATTTTAAAGACCAGGTAATTATGACAACGGCAGTTACAACCACCAGAATAGAAAAGAGCTTGAAATTCGGTGTTTGTTTTAATCCCTGTGTTTCTCTCTGACTTTCTCTTTCTTTTGCTGCAAGACAGTGCCCGGAGCTCCAAAACTAGTGAGCACCCACCCCTGTGGTAAACATGTGTGCATAATGTAACTAATATATGTCTGTTACACTAGTGTCATTGGGATCAGGAGTATCCTCATGGTGCAAGTACACAGACTGTATGGTTAAAAGCTGTATAAACAATACAGGTTTTGAGTGGTGTGTACCCTGCTTTACAGCTAAGGAGTTGTATCTTATAACCTTGCCATTTCCTACTGCTGTGGAATTCATGCTATCCAGATATCTCTGTCACTTTCAGTGGACTGTGTTTTGATAAATAAGCAAAGCGAAAAACCTCACTTTGATTAAGTAGAGGGTGGAGTTGTTATCATTTTGGAATGTTGCTTTTTCTGAAATGTTTACTTATTTGGAGCCTGATGTTCATCCTCCAGGTAGGTAAAATCTTCATACTGGTAAATGTATGCCTGCTTTGCACACCCAAATCCTGGCGTGTGAGAAGTAGCCAATACATCCCTGCACTCACCTGCAGGCAAAGTAGAGACGCATTTTCACAAACCACGATGTGTCCTTTAACAGGGAGGCTGGCTAAAAACAGTGCCAAAAGTAAGGAAAAGTAATAGTGTTGCACAAACTAAGGAATTTAGTAAGAGGATGCTCAGTAGTGTTTTCCAAGACTGATTTTAAGGGAATTTCTAATTATATTTTAACCTGCCTTCAGTAGTTACAAGCCTCATTGAAGTAACTAGGCCAACATCCACAGCAACAAAATGTTTGTGTGCTGCAAGCATATATGTAATTTTGTAAAAATTGCCGGTTTTAAGCAAGGCATTTTATCTGATTTGTCTGTCAGTGGAAGCACAAAGCCCGTGAGTTATATAGATCAAAGGGACAGAAAAATGAAATGCATCAGGAGAAGTGATAAGGAACTATGCAAAACAAAGTAGCTTTCTTTTTTCACTTTACATTTCACCTTCTGGCTGCTACATTTTTTTCTGCTACAAACTGTCACCTTCTGCTTCCTCACCTAATAGTTTGGATTCATTTTGCATGTCAAAATGGTGCAAGCGACCACAATCACTGGCACCCATTTCCTGACCATCTTATACCCAACATGTATCTTATAACACCCTTTGTGTCAGTGTTAATGCAGTAGCTTTACAGCCCACTGCTACCAAGGTGAGAAAGAGTTCAAGGAGAAAAGGTATAAAATGGTTTCATTCGTTTGTTGCAACACAATATAAGAAGGTGGCAGAAGTTCCCTTACACAGAATTTCAATCAAATCCAGCCATGTTGTTAACTAATTATATTTTTTTTTGCCTGACATTGTGACTCAATTAGAAGGCATTTATGAATCTGCATGAAAGTAAAATGAGGACACAGCGCTCAAACATACTGTTCTGCTTCTTCTCCCATTACCAAGGAAGTGACTCAATAATTATATTCAGTTTAAGAAAATGCTCTGAGAGGAAATGTTTTGTAACAAATTTTAAAAGTACTGCTTCAGTTATTATGCTATTTAATCTTTAAATATTAAATGAGAAACTTTTATTTTGTGCTATTGTCTGTTCCTATTTCTTTTCAAAGGTTTCAATGTTCAGTTTCATTTGTAAGCAGCCTGACAGCTAAGGCACCATTCAGTTTACCTCAGTGAATTTGCGTGCAATTATTCCACAGCTGACTCTCACCTACTAGCACCATATTACATTGGATGCCGTTACAGCTCTGGCTCCTGGGCAATGCAAATTCAATACTGTCTTGAATATGTGATAGAGTGTAAAGTACACGGTGTGGGGAGTGTCAAGGTTTTAGTGGCACCAACTGTATCATAAAAGAACTGTGATTTCACTTCTACAAACAGAACCAAATTCAGCAATATACTATCCATATGAAGCAGTAAACCACTTCATACTGAAATAACACTTACTTTAGATTGGATCAAGATAGTTACCACATAAGTTAGCACAACAGAGAATGAAACATACTGCTGCCACTTGAAAATGGCATGTCAATCTGTGTAAAATTGCACATAGCAAGAACCAAAAAGTCACCCTCTTTCTTTCTTTCTTTAGTTCCTGGCTATAATTTTATAGTCATCTTCTAGTAACTGCACAAACTATTAAAATTGGGTCTTTTTGGTTGCTGCTGGATAACCTTCAGGACTTGTTGGATCCAGACCTTAGACCTCTTCAATAGAGGGAGTTTAAGTTCAGGGTGCTCAAGAGTGGGTGCATGATGAACCACAGCTATCCCAGTGAGTCAGCTCCAGGAGTGTGTAGCTGTCTGCAGGACATCAGGGTCTTCTAAGCAGATTGGACAATCTGACAATCCCACCACTCTCTTGAACAATCAAATGGAAATTTCAGCTCCAGACATAAACACCAACTCAGGACAAAGGCTAGTGAACTATAGTAACACCTCCAACAGCAGCATGTCCCACACCTTGTCCTGCTCAGGCATTCATGCAAGACTGACTCAAACGGAATAGGCTAGTGAAGGAGCAGCACCACTCTTGTAAGTACTTGGTGATGTCCTTGAAGGTCTTCCATTCAGACTGCGCTGAGTTCATGGAATTAGGTATGATTGCAGCCTAAGGCCTTCCTGCTGCAACGGCCAGAGGTATTTCTTTAAGCACATAATTCAGGTGGAATGGCTGATGTTCATTTTTTCCTTCAGAGAAATACTTCTTTCCCCTTCCCAGAAAAAATGTGCCGCTTCTCGTGATGTGTGTAAGCTGCAACTTCAACTAAATCTGGATCTCCAACATAACACAGTTGAAATATCGTCCTCTTCTAGCATGGAGTGACAGGTTGTGATAAATAGACTGGTTTCTCCAACTAACGTGTACTTAGTCAAATATTAATGAGTCAGCACACAGAAGCATGATGTAATCTTTTGTTTTTCATTACGTGCATAGATTAAAGAGATGTTATTTTACTGTAACGCACAGAATTATGTCATTTCAGCTTAGAGTAACTGTTAATCACATCAAATTGAAATGATCCTTGGTTTTGTTTTAAAGAGCATAGAAGAACAAGAAGTAGAGGAAAAACAGAAGTAGAAATGGAATATGAGACTATAGTGAAAGTGAGTGAAACATTCCCCTTTTTATCTAGTAATGCTAATGTTGTTTTCATTTTATATGTCAAAACTAAGACAGGAGCAGCCACAATTTACTGCCTGGTGGTTCTTCTGAAATCTTTAAGCAATTATAGCCCTGATTATTATCTGCTAGCTGCATAACATATGCTGCCACTGACCATTACATCCTTTTTATACCGTGAAAGCAATTTGCGGCTTCTTCAAATCATACCCCACCCCATTGTCTCCCTGCCTGTTTTATTTATGCTGCTTTTGCCCCACCTCAGTGCAGTGGCAGGGGCTGTGTGTAACAGCATGATTGTACAAGCTTTCTTTCCCCAGCCCTTTGGGTCACCAGAATACCCTCTGTTCTCTGCTCACAGTAGCTGCAGTACTCTGAGATCAGAAAACCAGACACTATGAAATGTCTCTCTGAAGAGGTAATGGAGATTGATGTGGGGGGGGGAGGATGCAGGGGTAGGAATTGAGAGCATCTGAATGTAGAGGCGTGAGATGGGGAAGGGTGTTTAAGGTAGCAATTATGGGTACCTCTGAAGATTAAGTTTACCAAGCTGATAAAGTAAGGATTTGTCATCTGGGACATGAGAATATGGGATGAAGAAAGGATTAACCAGGGCATCAAAGCGGGAAGAAAAATTGGGGGACAAAGAGAAAGAATTTACAAATGTGAATCACTAAACAGGATTAGTGAAGCCTAAGGGAAAGATTCTGATGTAAGAGAGTGCTTTTTCCAGGGAGGAGGAAGAGAGCAGAAGAAAAGTGTGGAAAGGCAGGCAAAGCCTGGAAGAAAGATGAAAGTAGGTTAAAGTAAAAGATTTTTTTTTTTAATTGCTTTATGGAAGGGCTGATGATTAGAACATGAATGAACTATTATTTCAGGGCTATCTCTGCTATCAGGTGACATTATTATGTATGAGCAAATTTCCTGAAACCTCCTGTAAATACACTAATGCCAGAAGGTCTTGAGCTTTCACTCTCAAGTGGGTAGCAATAAGCCACACACCTTTGTCACTGAATCAGTGAATCCTGCTTGCTTTGTGTTTTTATTTAATATTTCACCTTCTACTACTTTCTTCTGGAATGCTTTGATATGCTTTGCTTGTCTTTGAGGAGAGAACCACCATGGCTTCTCAGGGAGGACTGCATTTGGTAACAAAACCTGCCTTTCTGCCACAGTTACCACCACCCCACACAAAATCTCAGGAGTTGTTCTGCAATTCATAGTCCTTCCTAATGACAACCAAGGCTCAATTTTGGGAACTACTCTTCTACTCTGTGTGGTGCCAGTACTGCTGTTCAGAGCGATGCACCTTCAGCAGTGGTGAAGGCGCATGTTTGCTGTGAGTAGTGGTCTGCACCCAGCCAGCATCAGCGTGGTGATTCCTTCTGGTTTCCTCCTGGGTTGTTTTATCAGCCTGCCTAGGGCTTTTTTTGTTTCCTTGGTTTTTAAATCCTTGTCGTGGATACTTTGATGGGTGTGTAGTGGCAAGAAAGAAGGAACCAAGGAACCGTTTGATCTGTGCCTTGCACAATGCAAGTTGACTTCTATACTTTACTGAAATGCTAAGTAAGTTTGATTTCTGAAGTGTGACTATAACTTGATTTGTCAGGCTTTTTTTGCTCTGAATCACCTGTTTCTGCTCACATGGACACCATATACATATCATTACATGCTTAAGGTTTATTTAAAAGTTTTCATTGTTGCAAAATAAGCGTCTTTTCAAACACTTGTTAAAAATTCCACAGTTCTAAATATTATTTAGTTCTTTCATTGTGGTAAAGTTAGATTAAAACTGCTAGGTGGGGCCTTCATTTCATGAATGTTGTTTTCCTCTTGGGCACAGGCAAGGCAACTACAAGTGTGTTTCCTGAACAAAGGAGTTGTGACAAAAGAAAGCAGAGCCCATAATGAATATGTTGGCACCGTGACAGTATTCAAAGGAGTGACTTAGTGAAGATGACAAAATTAAATTGACAGTTTCCCACTAGGGAACTGGGATTTCTTTGTTGTTTGTGCTTAAGTGTCACAAGAATATTGATTTCGCTTCCCGAGGGATATTCTCTCTTCTCTTCCTGAAGAGCAGGAGGGTAGGAATAGAGCTGAGCTGCCTTGAAACAACTTGGTGAACATTTACGAGAACAGAAATGCTTGTTTTATCTCTATTTTAACTCTTGTTTTAACTCTCATCGTACATCACTTACATTTTAAACAGGATGATGCCAACCTCATACCATCTGTCTGGATCAAATTAGGATATTTTGGGAAGGTGATGGGGACTTTGGAAAACCCAATTGTTTCTGCACAGTTAGAAGGATATCAGATGCCAGAGAACCACCTCCAGTGGCATCACATGACCACTTATGACACCACTGGAGTTATTCTTTCTGTTGTTTCATCCTGCTCTCAGGACTTCAGCCTCATAGACTGGATGAAGGGAACAGTATTAGGAGAAGCAATGCATGGTGGAATTACCATTCAGGGTACCCTACCTGTGTATGAAAATGGGGAAACAAAAATGGATTAGCCTTGAGTATTCAGGGAGCTCCAAACTGGTCTGAAGGAATCCATTTCCCCGAGATTTACCTCACTCCAAAGCAAAGCAACTATAAGAATGATGGGAGGAAATCTTTTTTTCCTTCCACCCCTTTCTGTCCTACGCTCTCACTGCTGCATCCACAGGGGAAGGCATTTTGAATGCTTTGAAGTACCTGGACAGGAGGAGGGCAGGCTGTGCAGAAGGGAAGAGTCAACTTTTCCTGCAGGCCAAAAAGGAATGTGTCAGCGCTCACTCCCATTTAAGAAACCACTGGCTTTCAGCTGAACAAAACTAATGACCTTAGAGAGTATTTCTATGCAGGACAGGCATATAATCCTTCTAAGCCATGGTAGCAGCTGTGTGGAAACATAGAGAAATGACCCAAATTTAAAACTCCGTTCAGGAAATGTCTGAATCCACTACTGACTAAATGTTTCTCACCTATAGGAGGAACTTCCATCTAGTTAACTTACGTTTGTCAACAGCGGAACCTTAAGATGAAGGTTTTGAGACAGAAAAAGAGAATGTAGACTTATAAGTCTGGTCTGAACATGCAACTATTTTTATGCCATGCAAAATGGCTATTCCACTGGATGTTTTGGGCAGGTAGGGACAGCTCATGAGAGCTCTAAATAGTAGCACCTAAAAGCTTCTGCTATGCTTTCCTCATCCTTTGAGCTGTGTTTCAAATGAACACTTAAGTCCATGATAGAGTTTTTCAGTGAGGCTTTGGTCATCTGTAGCTGTTCTCTAGAATCAAGCTGGATTTTTTGCTAAACCTGGATTTTTGTAAGACTTTTGACAGCTGTTATACACAACCAGAATTCTCTGTATTGCGATGTCAGCCTTCATGTTTTTAATTACTGTATGGCCTGTGGGAATGATGTTGCATGTGGTAGCTCACATTCTGACAGCTCTATTTTCATAAAGTAGGTGTTAAAGCCTGAATAAAACACCCAGCATGGAGTTCATAGGGTAAATTATTTCACAACCTGCTGATACTGGAAACTAGTATTTCTAGAAACTATTAGTGTATACATTTGTGGTCCTTCTTGAGATTATTTATATTAGTATATTTAGAAGTGCCTGTTTTGATCAGTTATCACTCTGCAGAGTGAGATTTCAGTGCAGTATTTCCACTCCTAAAATGCTCCTTTCTGCTGAATATTCTGCAGGTTCAGTTTTAAAAAGCAGATACTGGGTTTCAGGAATCAGTATTCCTGATTGGATTGATGGCCTTGGCAGCAATTAAATCCTTCCCTGTTCTTTTAGTAATACGCCTTACAGCACATAGTTTGGATGCTGCTGCATTTGAGTTGTGATAGATATATGGCCCTGTAATGCTAAGTAGCGTGGAAATTGTAGAAGCTCCTGGGAACAATAACTCACTGTCATTCTTTTTCTTGGGGAATCATTGTAATTCTGAGCAGGGGCTCACACTCTCCATGGCATAATATAATAAATTCTGTAGTAACTTCTCTCCAATTCCATGTCAGTGTTAACGTCTCCTCTTGGCCTGGAGTGCCCTTCATTCCCATTTGTATTCAGACAAACCCTACTGAGGCTCCCACTTGAAAATATTAATAGGTTGAAAATTAATTCAATTTTTTAGATGATTACTTAGCTTTTTTCACTTTAAGTGATTTTTTTTTTTTTTTCTTTTCTAAGACCAAGGTTAATTTCTTGTATTACCAGCTGCCCTTTAATGGCTGCAGCTCCCACATAAGCAGATTTAGTTCGGTGATATAAACCATATTAAGGATTTTACATAGGCCAAGATACTCTCTGTTGGCTGCTGCAGGAACTGATATCATGTGAAAAAGCAATAAGGCTGTTCAAAGGTTCAGATCTTTCCTGTGAAATAGGTGTCTGTTTTCCCATCCGATCACCAGCAAAGTAAAGGGTACATACTGTAAATATGAATGTTGCCCGGTAAGAAGTTGAAGTGTGCCCTGCTGTGTTCCTTTTTGAAAAGTTTTATGGGCAACTAAGTAAGCTTCACCACTCAGTCTTCCCAGTGTGATCATCTGTTATAGGTGCCCACCACTATGGCCATGTTCATGCTCAGTTCTGTTACTACCCAGAGACTTTCAGCGGGTCTCTCTCTTACAATATGCTGAACATCAGAAAAAAAGGTCTTTGATAAATATCTCACCAAAGATTGTATCTATCCTCCCTGAACAAACTCTGTCTTTTGTATGAATATTTCAGTAACCTGAATTTTTATACAAAATCTGCGTTTATACCAGTGAAGTAATTATTTTGATTCAGTTAAAAATAATCAGATGCCTTCCCTATTCCCCTTGTTTTGTGAGTATATGTATCCACAAGCACACAGACATGTTATAAGAGGATTGACTCAGCATTAACCCCCATTTGCCTCCTCTAACCATTTATGAATGTTAGTAGGAGCACTTTTTAAGTAAATGTGCATATAATAGAGCACATTTTTAGTGTCTTTTCTAAGAGTCACATATAGAATCATAGAATAGTTTCAGCTGGAAGAGACTCTCAAGATCATCAAAAACTATATCAAAAACCACTAAACCATGTCCCTAAGCATATCTAACTGGCTCTTAAACGCTTGCAGGGATGGTGACTCCACCACCTCCCTGGGCAGGCCATTCCAATGCCTGACAACCCTTTCTGTAAAGAAATTCTTCCTAATATCCAGCCTGAACCTCCCCTGGTTCAACTTCAGGCCATTTCCTCTTGTTCTGTCACTTGTCACCAGGGAGAACAGACCAACTCCCACCTTGCTACTACAGCTTCCCTTCAGGTAGTTGTAGAGGGCAATAAGATCTCTCCTCAGCCTTCTTTTCTCAAGGCTAAACAGCCTCAGATCCCTCAGCCTTTCCTCATAAGAGACATGCTCCAAACCCTTTACTAGCTTTGTATCCCACCTCTGTACCCTCTCCAGCACCCCAGCATCCTTGTAGAAAGAGGCCCAAAACTGGACACAGTATTTTGAGGTGCAGCCTCACCAAAGCCGAGTACAGAGGAATGATCCCCTCCCTGCTCCTGCTGACCACACTGGTCCTGATCCAGACCAGGATGCCATTGGCCTTGGCCACCTGGGCACACTGCTGGCTCATGTTCAGGTGGCTGTCAACACCCTCAGGTCCTTCTCTGCCTGGCAGCTCTCCAGCCACTCCTCCCCAAGCCTGTAGTGCTGATGGGGGTTGTTGTGGCCCAAGTGCAGGACCCAGAATTTGGCCTTATTGAAACTCATCAAGTTGTCCTTGGCCCAGCGATCCAGCCTATCTAGATCCCTTTGTAGAGCTTCCCTACCCTCAAGCAGATCAACACTTCCACCTGGCTTGGTGTCATCTGCAAATTTGCCAAGGGTGCACTCTATCCTCTCAACCAAATCATTGATGAAGATGTTAAACAGGCGTGGCCCCAGTACTGAGCCCTGGGGGACACCACTCGTGACTGGCAGACAACTGGATTTAACTCCATTGACCACAACTCTCTGGACTCATCCATCTAACCAGGTTTTTACCCAGGAAAGCGTATGCACATCCAATCCAAGAGCAGTCAATTTCTCTAATAGAACATTACGGGAAACAGTGTCAAAAGCCTTACTAAAGTCAAGATAGACAACATCTACAGCCTTGTCTTCATCCAATGAGCAGGTCACCCTGTCATAGAAGGAGATCAGGTTTGTGAAACAGGACCTGCCCTTCATAAACCCATGCTGACTGGGGCTGATCACCTGGTTGTCCTGCATGTGCTGCATAATAGAACCCAGGATTATCTGCTCCATCAGCTTCCCTGGGAGTGATGTCAAACTGACAGGCCTGTAGTTCCCCGGATCCTCCTTCCATCCCTTCTTCTATATGGGTGTTATGTTGGCTGACCTCCAATTTTCTGGTACCTCCCCAGTCAGCCAGGACTGCTGATAAATGATGGACAGTGGCCTGGGGAGCACCCCTGACAGTTCTCTCAGAACACTGAGACGTAACCCATCTGGCCCCATAGATTTATTCACATTGGTACTGAGCAGCAGGTCATGGACAATCTCCTCCTGAATTGTAGGGGCGGCATCGTGTTCCCAGCCCTGGTCTCTTGGCTTGAGGGAGTGACTTTCCTCAGTGCAAGTGTTTCCATTACTAAAGACTGAGGCAAAGAAGGTATTAAACACCAAACATTGAGCGCAGGATACAAACATTAGGAAATCTTGCAGTGGCAAGGATAAATGTTAAAGGGGATGGCTTTCTTTTTTACACACAACAGATGACTGCCCATTGCTCTGCCTTTTCTCACATAAAAGTATGCTTAAGCATAGGATACAGGAGGCAGTACAGTGGAACAGCTCTGTAACTGCTGGTGCAGCATGCAGAGAAGACTGACAGCTAGCGAGCTGCTGCCATTTGTCTGACTTTAAAGCATCATCAGTCTCAGGCATGACCACCTCCATAAGGCATGCTTTTCGACACAGAATAACTGCTTTTTTTTCTAATTTCTATGTCAGGAAGACACCATTCCCAAGATCTACTTGAATCAGCTGAATGTTATCTTTGACTACCCACTCATGCTGCAGGCATAGAGGATTTGGGAGAAAACACCTATCAGTTAATGGCTGCACTGTTTAAACTAACCCGGCTTCCCCTCACTGCTGCCACTGAGAACATGCCGTGTGCCTCTGACAGATGCCAGCATGAAACAGCTGCAGTGGTACAAATGCCATCTTGTAGTTTCAGTGGATCGGTGAAGCAAAATATGATAAGAAGTTCAGTTGTCCTAAGATCTGTTCTGCAAAGACAGCAAGACTTAAAAGAATGGGTTGAAGCCTTCTTTGACAGCCTAGAGCCATAACAGAAAGAGACAGACTAAAAATGGTTTCTTCTGCTATATAGACCAGATGTTCCTATGCAAGCAGCCTCCTTCTGACTTGTAAAAGAGTAACTGAACTATTTAAATTTCTCATCCACATTTACCTTGCATTTGTTCATGAATTCCATTGAAGACTCTTCTTAATCAGCTATCCTTCAAGTTATATATGTTGCTGTCCTTCCTTTGTATTAATCACTGGAGTTCTTCTCTTCTTTTTGTCTGAAAACAGTCATACCGTGCAATCAGAAACTGAATGCTCTGAAAATGCAATTTGCAAGTTAAAACACGTGGGTAATGGCTTGTGGCTTCAGTAGTCTGTGTTAACATGTGACAAGGCAGAATAGTAAACTGCGAAAGAGTCCTCCTGTGAATTCAGTGCCCCCATTATCTCTCCTTCCTTATCCGAAGGGCTGAGGAAACCTTTTTTGTTAGCCAAGACAGCTTGGTGCTCCGGCTTAATTTTCATTGCATAATTTTAAATACAGATTGTGTCTACAGTGCTGCAATTAATGGATAGCCTAAAGACTTATTATTTCAAACTAATTGATATGTAAGAAAGTTTAAATAACGTAAGTGATAAGAAATTTTTAGGAATAACTTCTGTAACTAACTCAGAATAACCTTTTTACTCTTATATGAGTAGCAGATGACAATTTTTCACTCCCCATCACTGCATCTAATGCCTGTCTGTATTTCTATAGTTTGAAATACATTTCTTTGAGATGGGGAAAAGATGACATTTTATAGTCATTATTCTAAAAGGGGGTTTTTGCAAGTTAATAATCTTATTAATTTCTGCCGTTGTTTAGAATTCTCCCAAAATTCAAGATACATTTCTGTTATCCTCAACAAAAATGTGTACTCTGCATATATTTTGAAATAGAGCTTTAAACCAAAGAACCAATGTTTCTAAAGTATTCTGCTTCCTCAAATAACTTGATCACTTATGAAGGTCCTTTATTTTTCCAGTGTTCATTAAACTTATCTTCAACTAGATAGTGATCAGAATTGGCATCAGAGAACACGCTATAAAGTTTTAAGACCTCTCAAGAACTTTCTAATGATTTTGGAAGATGTCAAGTACCAAAGTAATAAGAAAACACTGATAGAGCATTAAAAAAATATGCTCTTGTAATGGAAAGAGGATTTGTTCTACTGCCAGTTGTGAGGGTTTTTTTCTTAAATAAGGTTTTGCATGGTACAAATCTTTTCCAAGATAGAACCTACCAATAGTGATACACATAAATGAAATCAGATTAAAAACAAATTGGAGCTCTAAGGAGATCATGTCACACATTTTGATGGCATGCCTCTCAGTGGAAAAAAAAAATCAAAGAACTTAGTGAAGTTCCATGAGATTCATCTCAGTTCAGGCTTGACCCTCTGATGAACCGAACTTCAGTGAACTGTACTAACTTCAGAAGGAGAGAAGCTAGGGACCAAGTGCAGCACACAGTGATGTCAATAGAAAAGCTCACTCTTCCTGTAGTAGGCTTGAGATCTTGATGAGGCCCCAGTGTGATCTCCATGTGCTGTGGCCCACTGAGTTCCATGAGGAAGGGAGGTACCAAAGGAATGGATTTTCTATGTAGTTTTAATCTTTAGTATCCCTTATTTTCCTGTCTCTCCTGACTTTTAGGGAATTCGTATATCCCCTTTCCTGACAACAGGAAGGTCTGACCACCAAACTCAAATGTGCAATTGGCAATATCATTAAGAGATCTCTTCAAGAGGACTTCAAGGTGTCCATCTACACGGCAAGATGAAAAGCAAACCAGAGCACAGACATAAACACACAACCACCATGACACACATTTTCTATCACAGAATGTATTCCACCAAACCTGAGAAGAACTGACCTCATGATCTGTGCTGGCTGGCTGGACTGCAGCATGATCAGGGTGATAGTCCTTCACCCATAAAAAGCATTGAGAGGGCAAAACACCTTCAGCATTTGCCCTTCTTCACAGAGCTCAGGTGCTCAACCCGGGTAGCACGCAAAGAGAGAGAAAGGTGGGCAGGTCTGGATGCGAGAATGGCATCTGACCTTCTCTGTGGGAATTTATCATCTCCACATGTCTGTCAAAGTAGGCTTGGATTTTAAGCTGCAACCTACTCCTGTTTCCTAGACTCTTTCATGTTTTGCAGTTTCCTTAAATTGCTAAGACAAGACAGTTGAAAATCTTGAACTTCTGAAATGCGGCTTTTGTGCTTCTCCTTTGTGAGTCAGATTATCTTGAGATCTCTAGTGGGAAAAGAATATGCACTTCATGTAGTGCCAGTGGTTCCTTCGTTTGACCTGGTTAGTTTGTGCCTGTACTCATATGATTGCTGGTACTGTAGATCCAGAATCCATCGAAGTCAATCACTGTCTTCTTGTAGACTTAAGTGAACTTTGGGTACCTTTGACAGGAATGAGTTCAAGCTACTGTGCACAGCAGTGGGACTAGCTTTGGCTTGTTTATCCAGCTTTATAAAGTTACCTTGTATGTCAGGTTTTGCAGGGTGGGATGCTTGCTGATTATTATTAAAATAAAGTTTTCTGCATGGTTCATTTAAACTTGATGGGTAATTAGAGAGTTGACTGAGTTTGCAGTAGTCAGCGTTAATATGACCTTTGGAAAAAATGTTTAAATAAAAAAAAAATCCCAAACTGAACTGAAATATTCATCTCTTGAACTTAATCATGAGGGTGGCTCCATTAACCTCCCATTGCATAGTATTACTTAATCCAGTAGTAGCAGTACAGACAAGAAGAGGAGGTTTTTTTCCTTTTAAGTTCATTGTAGTATTGGGAAGAAAAAACCTTCAGGCTGTTTTTAATGAGGTTGAACCTCTGGGCAGTGTCAATCTCACATTAAACTATCAGGTTTTTAAGAGTTGCAGTTAAAATTCCACACTAATTTTGCTTCTCAAAAAAGAAAAATGTGTAATACACATGAAAAAATGAGAAGTGGTGGATATATGGCTGAAGTAATGGTGGAAGTAGAGAAATGTGAAGATAATAGTAATATATAAACACAGGGAAGCCATAAACAGTATCAGACACCATACCCTTAGTAGCAATGATACATCTCCATTTGGTGTTCATTATAGACTAATTAACATATACAGCAATATATAAATCTGAATAGAGTCCCAACTTTTTGTCATTACTAAAGTCAGCCTCAAAACATTCCTGACACTTGGAAATACAAAGGCCAAAATACTGAACCACCGTTTCTGGAAGATGGAAAGTGAGAGACAGTAGCTCTGTCTCTCTTGTTTAACTTTTGCCAGGTTCTGAGTGGATTTTTTTCATTAGCTTGTTATGTTAGAAAATCCTGGGTCGGTCACTAAATTGGCTCATTGTCTGGGGAGAGTCAATGCACAGCTTTCCTAATAGCAAAGAGGAAGACAGATTCATGTTGTTAATGAGTTAGGAAATATTTTGGAAGAGCCTTCGTTGTTACAAAACATCACAGAACTGCAACTACTTGAAAAGATTTTCAAAGAATCTTCTAAGCCTTTGATCTCTATTCAGAGCATGCTTGCTTTCTAGTCTAAAAACATTCAGTTTTAACAGGATATTAACAGAAGGACTGACTGCTCAGTAATTTTCCAAGCAGAGTTTTCAATGAGGCTCTAACCTGCAGAGGCTTTCTGATGTGAAGAGGTATAGTCAGTGCAAGGTAAACTTCAAAGTGCAGCATAAGGCATTATCCGTGTGATTATTTTGTGAACTAATGATGGTTTACTTCTAAACCTCCATGTGGTTCCCTGACAGTTATCAATGATATGGAAATTGTAGTGAGCATGTCCCTTAAGAAACATGCTGTCTCAAGATACACTGACTTCAGTGTATGTTAGGAGCTCTTACTACTCAAAACAGGCTTGAGAGCCTGGACTGACTGGGAAGGGCACAACAGTGAAAGGAGGTGCCAGACTTAATCTCTGTTCCTTTTCCATTGAGTAGCACCATGATGCCACTAGAGAGAGACAGAGAAATAGAATTATTTCCTTCCCATTGTCATATTTGAGAAGGAATCTCTGTGCTCAGGGGGCATTTTCTGCTATACTGATGAGACCTGTTAGAGATGTCCTGCTAAGAGTCAAACAGGGCGACACTGTATCTGTTAGCAAGGTGGATGTGCCAGACTGAAAAACACTTTGCTAAACTGTATTCAGAGTCCAGTTTAGGCAAGGATCCAAAAGCTGTGGTGTTGGTTTCACCATGTTTTTCAGATCTGCATTTCATCACCTCTTGAATCCTCACACAGAAGGCACCTGAAGCTTTCTTTTCTTGTGTCTTTCCTCTTTCCAAAATAGCCAGAATGTCTCACTCTGCAGGAAAGCACCACTTTTAGGCAAAACACATTATACATAAAGTGCCTGTGGATTCCAAGGCCCCTTGGAGACATTCTGCTCTGCTGCCATGGTGCTGCACAGCTCTCAGAGTCTCACATTCTCCCGTTCACCCGGGATTTCAAATATTTCTGGAATATATTGTCGCTGTTGTAACCTCAAGATGTCATTTAAAAGGAGTTTCCAAGGGACTGTTACGACCTCTTGAGCTGAGAATTACAATACTGTTACACTTCCAAGGCTGTGCTGTTGGACAGTCAGCTGCCTGTTTACAGGGTACCTTCGAGGCATCGTGAAAGTGGGGGAAAAAAATCACTTATTAGGAGGTAATGGATGCACTGATTTTGCTGTTGTCTGTTTTGTAGACGGTATCCCAAACATGGGCAGCACTTCATAAAAGAACCAGTTAAGAAACTCTATTTGAGCTATGTCACTGGAGTTATTTACCTTGGATCCACCCCAATAAACTAAGGGCAGTATCTCATGATAGATGAGACTTCAGTGGAGTTTCTCTGGATTTACTGCATCGACATGGAGCATGTTCTCTTTTGCTTACAGTGAAGCTAACTTATTCCAGTGATAATAAAAAAGAGCAAAATCTAGACTTAAAATGTTACACATGTTCATAGAGAGGGGATTTTTTTTTTTTTGCCATTCATACTATCTCAAATTATCTTTATTCATATGCATTATGAGATGCATAGGTCACATATTTATAGAGCATCAAAAGACCACTTGCAGCTTAAGAAAGCATTTTATCCACAAAAGGAAACAATTATACAAAATAGTCATCAGAAAGAAGAGTGATCCTAAGTATACAGCTTGCAAAGCACAAAGAATGGCTTTGCATGAGAATAAACTTCTGAACTGATGAAAAAATGGGAAGCAAAAGTTACAGTGAAGAAAAGCCTCCCACGGAATTTGGTGCAAGCTCTCTCTTTAATGAAAATGCAAGAGACCTGAAATTACTACTAATAATACAACTGCCAGTAGGAAAAGATCACCTTTTTAGGCTTTTGCTGTAAGGAGCTTCTCTAACTCAGAAGTTTTCAGCAGAGGTACAGTACAGATATATGGATATAGAATACACTTATAACCTGGGCAACACTGATGAGCATCTCATCACTCAAACATTTATTTTTCAGTTTGCCCTTGGAGTAGATGTTGTTTTACTGTACGGAAAGCAGAGTGAGTTTTTGAGAGTGTTAAAACCTAGGAGCCCAGGACCCAGGTTTCTTCAAAGTCCCATTGGTTTAATTGAGGTTGGAGTTAATAAAAGTGGAGACACAGACTGATGAAGGACCTAAGGTTACAGTCTAATGCCTTGAGACAGCAGGTATTAAAGGACTCGTTGATATGGAGACTTGTACGATAGGGAGGCATAGCAAGCCACCTCCACTTTAACAGGAAGAGACATGGAGCTGAAACACAGAAGATAACAGGGCAAGTCAGTGGGGAAGTATATGAATAAGGGAAGATAGCACAGTTTCTAGACTCCTTGGCTTGTGATGTGCTTCATGGGTTACAGTGATTTTTTCAAGTCCTTCTTGGGACAATTTCTGAAGGACAGTATCTGGACTGTGCAACCTGTTGACATAGGAACGCAAAGGCAGGAGTAGTGGATCAGTCAAAAATACAGTAACTCCTGAGCAAGTGCCCCTGGTCTCAGGAATGGCATGGAGACCTTGCAGACTGGGAAGATTGGCTTGGTATATTAGACCTTTTGTGCAGGGCCAGGGGAGCTTCACCTGGGAGAAAAAGGGTGTGGAGTGGGGCTGGTGGAGAGAAAGTCCTGGAGTTGCTCATTTCTGTCATGGTCTGAAAAGTAACCATTCTTTGGAAATGCAGTGATGGGCATGGACCGAGACCAAGCTGTCCTTGTCTGAGTACAGGACTCATTAATGAGAGCTTTCCAGTCAGGGTAAAGACATTTCCCACACCAGCTGTCATTTACATAGTGCACTGCTGTTCCCTGTGCCGTCCCTGGTGCTGAGTGCCCTTACAGTTTCTTTAATGATTCTGCGCTCCAACATCTTTTGAGATAAAGCCTCAGCTACCTGACCAGTTTCATTTCACACTCAGCTATACTGCCTACAAGTAAGCTCTGTTAAGCCCACATGTTAACATGGTGGCATGTTCCTTTTTGCATTTGCTTGCAGTCATTGGGAGAAAAAGAGAACATTTAGGTGTTCAGTGCACATGTAGTGTTATTAACTCCTTTCCCAGGCCCGGATAAACAGCTTCCTAATAAAGTGCATTTCCCAGGTGCTTTCTCTGGGCCATTCTTCCAGGTGGGTATATTGGAAAGGAAATCCTGGGTCTCCTCAAACACATCATCTTCACCTCTAGCACTGTCGTCTTCAGTCCCCCATAACACACCGAGTGCTGCAGAGCGACTGAGTCCATGAGGCATGAGGACAACTAAGCAGTGGTTACTCCTTTGCCTTTCCAGCAGAAATCTGCTTAGTGGAGGGAATAACATAGTCCTTAATAAGAAACTCCTTCTGTTTCCAATTAAAAAATGCTGCCTATAAATCACTTGATCCCTGAGCTCTGTTCCTCAATTTTACTCCCCCTGTTATTGAGCCCCCATCTGCTTTTAACAATTCTTGCTGCTCATATGTCTTTTAATGCTATATCCCTCCAGAATGTCTTCCTAATTAAGTAAGCTCTGAAAATGAAAAGCAGCAGAACAGCAGCTTGCCTGATTTCTGTACCCTTAATCTGGGAGTCCTCTATGTGCTATTTTGGAAGCTGAATTGAGGTCACTGACATTATGCATATTTGTTGTCCGATGCAGTCTTAAAAGCCCCAAATCCTCTGTTCAAAATGATCCTTAGGCACATGGGTCAAACATTTGCAGGAAGACAACCAAGCATTTGAGACTTTGGCAGATTTAGAGAAAAATGAGTGAGGAAAGGGCCACAATCTCGGACCAGTATTTCTGTTGCAATATGCTTCTACTGACCAGTGAAAAGATCAGTGTCACTGGTGTTAACAAAACAAACATTCCCAGTGACATGTTAACAGGGAAATGGAAGCTTTGCTAAACAGTAATATCCTGTAGAGGCTGCAGTCCCCCTTCTATTATGAATCGTGTAGTGACCAGTTACTGCCTCTTATCAAAATACATCCTGCTGAAATTGCACAGAAGAAATGAATGCAGTTGAGTTTCTCATCAGTAAACCAAAAAGAGCATGTACGGTTCACTTGGAATTAAATTTTGTACTGCATGTAGGTAGTGCCACAGTAATTATGGATACAAATTAGTAACACATTTCATCTGGTGAATAACTACAATAACTAAATACACACTCCACACACACATACCCCCAGTCGTTATTTTGGTATTTTGCTATTTTGCTGCCCTCTGCCTCAAGGGGAAAAAATACAACTTAAAAATCTCTCACATTTGGAATCACAACTCAGAAATTATGAAAATCCTTTTAAAAACTGGAGAATAAAGAATTTGCTGTTAGAAATGTCAGACATTGTTGGAGATACCAAACTGTGCAGTCCTTGGAGTGCATTTTTACCTGGATTCTTAAACCAGAGTATTTGGATTATTTTTCACTCATAGTTTGCTGCATCATTCAGGGAAATAATGGGTGTGATCAGGGAAAGAAAGTATTTATGAATAATGCAAAATAAGATCGGTTTAAAAGGAGAGAAAAAAGAAGCACAAAACTGAAAAAAATGGCCTTGCAGAAAAATTGCAAGTGGAATGGAAAATCTGAGACTTAAAAAAGTTTATTTGGAGTCATATCAAATTTTTGCAGTGGAAGAACTTCATCAAAGCAAATATGACGGTAATTAATGTTTTTGAATCAAAAAAAATGGCATTTTGGTGGGGTTTTTTACCAAAACGTGTAAATAGTTGTATTTCATACATAACTAGCTGAAAACATTTTTGCTTGAAGATTAATTCTTTAGATGCTTTTTAAGTAGTGACCCTTCAGTTATTTTGGAGTTGAAAATATATTTTTATAAAAGCATGTGAGCTGGCATGAATCCCATGGTGTGGATGTGGGCTGGTTTTGCCTCTGGCATGGGATCCTGTATCAGGAGAATGATGCTATGCAGTCACACTGCTGTGCAGACCAAGCATGCGGTATCTCAAGCTGTATCAGGAAGGAAGAGAGGGGAAAATTGTTTGGAAAACACTTTCATTACTAACTTCCAAAATGCCACTTTTAAGATGTAGCAGGAAGGAGCAGCACTGTTCGCATTAACAGCTTCAAAGATGTTGCTCCAGCAGGGAGTTGGGTTGGATGTGTTTTTCCCCACAATTTTGCTTTCTCTTGGGATGCCAAGGTGAGGAGGAGGAAGAGATGAGACAGAAGTGGTGCTGCGTATCAGCTAGCTGTGTATCCACTGCTTATCTTCAAGCCACAGAGAGTAGAGGCACTGGGCTTCCACAAGACACCAGCAACAGCATCATCCCACAGGGGCATTCCTAAAGTCCCTATGTGCATGTGATAGGGTCTTGGTTTAGTCCACTGGTTGTTTTTAATGCACACAGTAAGGTCTTTGCTCCTGATGCCTGAGGTCGTAGATGCAGCTGCCATTGATGTTTGTGCAGATACCTACTTCCTGTGGCTTGAGCTGCTGCAAAATTTTTCTTTATATCTGAAACTTCTGGTAGCTTATTATTAGATTTTTGTGCCTCATAGCCCAGCTTGTTTGCTTTCTACAGTTATCTTAAAACAATCCTGAAATGAAATCATTCTGCAGCAGGAAAGAGGAATGAGATGTATTTCAGGTAGTGAGAAGGGAGAGGGGTTCAATATTTGAAGCTTAAACTCAGGGACAAGATAGTATGAAACACAGTAAGTGTGGAATAATTAATAATTAACAGGGCTAATGTATTTATTTTCTTTCTTAATTTTCTGGGCGTTTTTTAACCTAAACACTCCATGTGAACTTCAGCCCTCCTGGTAACTTGTGTTGGCGGCACTTTGCGTTTTTCATGTGAGCATTTTATTTTTGTTCTTGCTAGAAACAGAAGTTCATTAGATCACATTGCAAGTATGCAGAAGCCTACAGGGGCTTGATCAAGATAGTCTAAAACCACAATTTCTGCTGCTGTAATTCTTTATTGATCATAGTTACTGTTTTTAGTGCTCTGGTCACTATTTTAATGCTGTGTTATGCTACATTATTTTGGTAGTTTAATAAAAACAGCTAGGTATAAATGCTATGAATAGTTTTAATAATACCATCCATTTCCTTTTTTGAGTGTATTTTTCTTGCTTTAAGCTGACCATATTTATTCTGCCCTCCCACATTCCAAAGAAGGGTTGCTAAGGCCTTTCTCTGAATGATGACCCTTTTTGGAAAGTGATGGTAGCCAAGGATGCTGAAGAGCCCTTTGAATTGGGAGGGAATGTGAGCCAATCAGCTGGGCAGCTGGCTGGCTGCCAGGAGCTCTGCTCGCTAAGGCTCATAAAGCCCTGCTCATGTTCTGTCCCTGTGGCTAAAGGCCACATTGGTTGTGGTCAAGGCTCAAAGGATACGGTGGCATTTGTCTGGGGCACGAGGGGATGTGAGCCCAAGGGCTGGCTGAAGGGCTGGCCAAAGTCAGTGGGGCCCTTCAGGCACGGCTTCCCTGTGGAAACCCTTGTGAGGTGTAGCTAACAGAGGCAGGGCAGTCACAATCAAAGCCTCACCCCATCTACTGTTCCTAGCAGCAGGACAACTTGGTGGTCCAGTGGTCCATAGCCTGTTTCATGCCTGTGCTAGTGTACATCTAGTTTGATAAGCAATCATGTAAATGGAGTAAAGGAGAGCCCTTTCAAAACAGAGGCAGCTGAGGATGGCACCTCCTGAACTTTGATCCATACTTAAGCTTAATTTCTTTCTTGTATAATTTGAGAATAATATTACGTTGAGGATAATAATAAAATAACTTACCATTTTTTAAAGCTGATGTATCAGCTGATGGTTTTCAACTATCACTGTTCAGTAAAAGTAAAGGCAGAAGCATGAATTCAAGAGTTAGAGCTTCTGGCCAGAGCCATCAAGAGCAACTAATGTATTCATTTCCTGTCCCCCAGGACCCTACTGCAAACAATGATGGCTCCAAATTTTAAAAAGTGTTAACTCCTTGCCTGTAAGTAAAGCACATGGCAGTGTGATTTACCTGAACAAGAAATTATGTTTCCAGACCCTTGTTGGGATACTAAAGCCACATGGAGGTGATACTAGTAAGTCATTTTTGTTGGGGGTTAAAGAGAGGACAGAGGATCTATAAGAGGGATGATGGTGAGATAACAGAAGGAAGAAGGTTGTTACGTGTTAATGGAGCAGTGGTCCAGATAATGATCTGTCTGTCTAATCATCAGTCTGATTTCCCCTGCCTTGTCTGGCTCCAAAATCCTTCCTAAAAGCAAGTGTAGGTCACCTTGTTTAGTAGCTGGGGAGAAATCGAGCTAGGTGGATTTGTGATGGGAAGCAGCCCAAGGGGACAGCAAACTGAGCAGTAAGGCCACACTGGGCCGAAGTCTGGTGGGTTGTTGGTTATGCAGAGAGGTTTTTACTTACACACACATACCAACATCGCACTTGGTTGTGCTATAAGCAAGACAAGTAAAAGATGTATGTGACTACTGCTAGTAATAGGAGGGTAGCTTTCCATTAGGCACTGAACTGTAATGTTCCTGTAAAGCCACAGAATATTATTACTGTTGTCTAATAGAAGGATACTGAGGCTTTTAAAAGAAAAACAGATGTTTTTTGAGCCAGCTGGTTGTAAGCATGCAACTTGTTTCCTTAACCTTGACCCACAGCTGTTTGCCAGTGTTGTGGCAAGGGCTAGTGCTTCGAAGGGAAATGCACTGGGAGACTGTCATGGGTTTGCAAGCCCCGGACTCACTCAGGAAGGCTTCAGTGAGGGGTTGGGTCTGGCAGTGGGTGGCCCAGGCTCACCCGTTGTACTCTCCACCACAGCTGGAGTCCTGTGTGATGGCTCTGGGGTCAGGGAATGGGCTCTAAGGTGCTCATCTGAAGCAGAGCAAGGGGAAGGACAGACGGTGCCTTTGAAATCAAAAAGAAAGCTTAATTTTTACACACTGCAGTTGCAGTTTTAATCAACTCTCCTTGCCTACTGCCTGCTCCTTATCAACTAATATCAACCTTCTCATGATTAGATATCTATATAGAATGTCTCTGGAGACACTGAAGAGAGAGAAGTAGCTCCAGATTCATGCCATTTCTGTTAAATGCTTGACTTGGGGGGAATTATCCACTGGAGGTGTTTTAGAAGGTGAATATTAGACACAATTGCTATCTAACAACATGCTTATGGTTGCACTGGGTTCAGATAACATTCAGTTTCTGAGGGATTTCAACTATTCCTATTGCTCTTAAACCTAATTAAGTAAATCAAGGTTCTGAAGGGTGTTGAGAGCCAGGAGGCTTTCTCTGAATTTTGATTTTTACATACCCCTTTCTATACCTGAGGTGCTCAAAATTTACTAATTCCATAATTCCATGTTATGACAGTGAGGTGGGGAAATGCAGCAGCCCATCTCTGGCTCAGACGCTTCTGTATAAAGTAATCAATGTCCTTATATAAAGCTTTGTCTTCCAGTGCTCTTTCCCATGATTCCTAGATTTCTAGAAAATACCCTATGCTGAGGTGCCTGTCCCTGCGGGAACTTTACCTGGCTTTGTGGACACTGCCGCAGAGCTGCATCAACAGCCCAGAGCCCAGCTGCAAGTGCTTTCTGAACAGGAAAAGACAGTGGCACTTGGCATGCCTGATGCACAGTGTGCTCAGATCCCATTGGCAGGCACTCGCATCACTGCTGTTTCAGATTAACCCAAGGAATGGTTTGTCCTGCATTTGGCATAAATGTCCCTCTAACTGTGACAGCATCTTTGGGTAATTGTCATAAATAAACAGAAGAACTCATCTTCCCTTCCCTCCCTTCTGTTTTTTTAAACAGTCTGAGTATTTTGTAGTGAACTGTTAACAAGCACATGATTTCATCATGACATCAGACCTTTTGCCTAGAACATAGTCAGTACGTGAGAGCCATGCTGCCATCACTCTGAAGTAGAGACCAGTGCAGATGTATCCTCTCAGTGGCTGAGAAGCTCACTGGGCATCAGGCATGTAGTCCAGTTGTGCACTTGGTGGTAGGGATGATCAGCATTGTTTGGGGTGTTTTCCTGCCAGCCACGCTACGGCACAGGTCCTCTGATAATATATGTGCTCTTGGAATTGTTATCACTGGAGATGAAAGGAGGATGCATTCAAAAACTTGTATCTAGACATAAAGCCAGAAAACAAGGGAAGTTCAGGAAAAAAAGAAGAGTACTCCATGAAAGAAGAGTGTTGTGGTAGGGGTTGTCTGACAGCTGATACAGATATGTATATTTTAGAGGCAGGGTGTATTTAATAGAACCTTTGGTGCCTCAGACCTGGTGTTTGCCAGCACTGTGACACCAGTGTGGGAAACTGAGGCCAGAACAGCAGGAAAATTGCCAGAAACAAGCCAGGAAAGGAGCTTTAGCAGGAGAACCAAAAGGAAAAAGACAGATCTTAGACCCTGAGGAAGAAAAGCTGCAAAATTTGTCTAATTAAGGAATGTAGAACTAGACCAGGTGAGCTAAGGACGTTGATTTGCACATCAGGAGAAAGGAGAAGAGGCCTCACAAAAACAAAGTCAGAGATGCAGGATGAAAACCAGGACAGAAGCATGGGGAATGGGTTTGGAAGGGCTCAGAGGGAGAGGTGGTGATAAATTCACATGCTGTGGACAGGTAAAGAATGGTGAGACTAGTATAGGTTCAAGAATGGTAAGACTAGTATAGGTCCTATGTTCAAGTGAAAATTTGTATTACCTGTTGGGACGTGTTGCAATGGGGTGAAGGAGACTTGAAACTAGGTAGGATAGACTCCAGCATAGAGCTGAAGGATCAGAATTCATAGCACCTTTATGCATCCTGGAAAAAAATCTAGCTCAAACCACAACTGCCTAAAAAACCTATTGCTAAACTGCTGCAGCTACAGTTAGCAGAACCTGACTCCCTCTTTTTAAGAAGGTGGGCGGAGGGATGGTTGGATGCATGGACGGATGGAGCGGGTTTGGCTTTGGAACTCACCCTTTTTGCTTCCTGCCGTGCTCATATTGGTCATGATGAAAAAATTGGCTTTGTCTTCAGTTGAAAACTTCATACACATTAAAGTTTTTTAAAATAATGGATTGTGCAGATCCTAATATGGGCACTAAAAACAAAGGCTATACAAATAAATACTGGGAAAGGGCCCACAGCTTCCTGAAGACTGATAGCCAGATTTCTTTCTGCATGCCTTTTGCATCCTGTTGATGATATGACACTTTTTCCCCAGTAATGTCCAAGACACATACTGCATTAATCAGATAATGTAACTTTCCATGATCTAGCCTTAAGAAATGTTATTTAACATTTTTTCCCTCCCTCTTTGACTCCCTTTGACAACTGACTTTTTCCTAATGGTTTCTCCAACCCAAGAAAGCTGGCAAAAGTTATTATATTGTTCTCAGAGCAACGTTTGTGGTGTGATTAATGTGTGATTAGCTACCTGAAGTGTAATTAAGGCCTTGCTCTTTCAAAGGCATATCCATGATCCATACTGCACTTCAGTCGGGTCTAGTGTAAGCCAGTGGGAATATGGATACCAATGCAGTTAAATCCACACATATTTTAAGGATTTGGGTACCCAAAGATCGTATCCAAACCCAGTCTTTAGCACAAATGACCACACGTTCCTTCAGCTTTGCAATGACTGCATGGAAATCAATTGGGTGTGTGGTGCTACCATGAAAAAGGAAGGAATATATTCTTGGATTGTGTGTTATTAGTTTCCCCCTGCCTCCTGGGTTCTTTCCCGATACTGTAGCTCTGGTCGCATTAGATACAGTGAAGACAGCACGTCTCTTTTGTTGTAGTTGCAGGTGGAACTTGATCAGGAATATCAAGACAAATTCAAAAGACTGCCTTTGGAAATTCTGGAGTTCGTACAGGAAGCCATGAAAGGGAAAATCAGCGAAGACGGAGACCACAGTTCTGCCCCCTCTTCCCTGGCATCTGACAGTGGAAAATCAAATCATAAACCTCTGCAAAGTGAAGAGGAATTGGAAGAAGATAATCCAGAAAAAGTGTTTGATACTACTTTTTAATTGCCCAAGAAACAATCGGTGTGCTGGGGTGCACCAGTCCCCAGCTGCCTGTCTCCGCTCTCCTGACATGAGCTGCCACTGAAGCGCTTTGGGAGGAAGGAGGAATCTGCATTCAAGTGCACATTTCCCAAAAGGAACATTTTATAAAAAGTATTGTGCAAAGGTCTTCATTCTCATTCTTCATCTTATTAGTATTCTAAAGCTTAGTGCAGTTGTCATGAGAAAATTAATATGTTAACCACCCTCTCCTCTTTTTCTTTTCTTCTTTTTGTTGGCCAATTTACTACGGGCAATTTTCTGGCCCTGTTCACTGTTACAAATGTTTAATGAAGACCAGTGTATTGTACAGAGATAAAAGTGTGCAGATTTCCTTTTGAAGTGCCAGTGCAAAGTGCTCCAAACTAATACAGATCCTAGAGAATATTGTAACAGTATTTAATCATATTTGTTTCCTTCTTTATAACTGCACCTTGACAGCTGTACCATGATTTTACAGTTGCACTGAAACATTTAACCCTTTTTAGCTTTGCAGGCACCGGTGGCTTGCTGTCTTGATATTGTGTTTATCACATGGAAAAAAATATATTTGCTGCTGAAAATTCCTGGAGCTGTGGGATACAAGAGGAAAACAAAGAGAAGAACTCCACCTGGAGATTGTTGGTGTCTGTGTACATCTGTGTTTGTTAACCTGTGTGAGTGCATATATGTTTGTATATATATATATAGAGCTATATGTGCACACACATCCGTCTGTATACATGCATGGCAGGTTTCTGTTTGAAGTCAGCATGGCCTCTTGGCCAAATGAAATGTTTCAGGGCTACGTGAGCAGAGAGAATCATGATGAAAGCGAACATCTGGGTTATACTGCTAGAAAATAGTCGTTGAATCATAAAATTCTTTTTGTGGTGTTAGTGTTGTAAATCAAAGTAGTTTTAGAATATAAATTTGATATATATTTTGCAGACACAAAAGTATTGATTTTAAGTATCATATTTTAAGCTTACAGAATTTGATAGGATTATAAAATGTTTAGGACTACAGTATTTGAAAATTAACTGAATCTTCCATTATTTTTAAGATTGAGGTTCAGTTTTACTAAGGTGTGAAATTTAAAAGCAAAATATAAAAACCTGATTGCTGTTATTTAAAAATGTATATTAATCTGTTTAACTGACTTCTTAAAATAAGAACGATCAAAGTTAGTGTACTGTATGATATGCATGAGAGAAGTAACAGCACATTTTGAGAAATTTCTGTCAGACAACAGAGAGACTTTGTGGAAGTCAGGATATTTGAAAAGGTAAAGAAATGCTATCCTATGGATTCCCATGCTAACAGAAATAGGAATTCTTAAATGTTACAGTTGGCTTCTTATTTGTACCCAAGCCCATGCATAATGCTAAAGGCCTTTCCCTCAGCCGTGGGATGAAGAGGGGTCTTAAGGCAAAGGATAACTGGCTCAAAAAGATTTTCACTGAGCCTTCGTCCTGCAAACTCACATCTTCCTGTGCACCACCGATCTCAGCACAGCTGGGCTAGGGAGTAACGTTCTCATACGTGTTTGCAAGAGCACGGGCCCTTCCTTGGTATTAAAATGCAATGGGAGAAAGCAGTCAGTTACATGGGGAGGCATTTTAGTACATCGGAACAGTTAAGTTACTTTACTTCCATTCCCTCAGGATTTTAGTACTTTAAAGTAACTTATTTTATTTAAATTTAAGCAATAAAATACGAATCAAGCTTAAGTTTTCAATTAATTAATGGTGTATATATATAAGTTCAAATATTGGGAAACAAACAGTATTTTGATGTTTCTTTTTTAAACTTAGAGCAGAAAGAAAGAAAAATTGCACATTGCTTGGAGATCATATTTTGGATTAAACTCTTCTGGTTTATGCCAATGAAATTAGTGAACATGTAATTCATAAATCTGACTTTCATCTTAATTCTAGGAAAGGTGAATCCTCTGTTAATCCTCGTTTTGCACTTTGAAATCAATCTTAATCACTCATTGAAAACATAGCAAGTCAGGATGTAATGCTGCATTTTGTAAAGTAAAAATGACGTATTGTCTAAATTCTTAAAAGAAAAAACTGATAGCAGTGTTCACAATAAAACTGAAGACTATTGCATTATAGATACTGTTGTACAGCGCAGGATTTGCGGTAAAGTCTTAGCTCCTGTGAATTTCAGTGCTACATTCCCGTGGATTTCTTTGGAGCCAGGACTTCACCACAGCCTTCAAAGAAATTTAGGCAAATACCAATTAACCTTTTATTTATATTTAAAAATCTATAAATATACCGGTTGGATTAAGTATACTGTCAGCTGTAGTCATTTTACAGTACATTTGTATTTGACCATTTCCTGTACTCACATTTTTTTATATCTGTACAGTGCCACTTTCTGCAGGTGTAAGGTAGTGTGTAACACTGTACATCTTGCATTGTTCAAACTATTTCAGTGAAACAGATATCATTTAATATTGATATTACTTGAACTAGAGTAAGATAATGAAAAAAAGGGTCTTTATGATGTGCAAGTCTTGTGCCTTTTATGTATTTGCCTTGTTCCGTGTTGAATGTGTGGAAATGCTGTATCGTGGACTTTCTGCTGTATAGAATAGAGCTGTCTATATTAAACTAGGTCGTGCACTTCAGATATCTTTACACTACTGAAAATAGCTTGGTTTTGGCAGTATAAACAGAATTTTAAAAATTCTAATGAAGGCCAGACATTTTAGATTTAACATGTTCATAATTATGTTAATTAATGCTCATGTATTAGGTAAACATTCACTGAAAGATAACTAAAGGGACATCATTGCTTGCCTTTCTTTGAAATCAGTGTTGCTCTTGTACATTGTATTTATAGTGTCTGTGATTGATTAGTCCTTGATGATTTGCTTTCGAAGTAGGATGAAATATTTCAGTTAACATGTACATATTTTTCAGTTCCTCAATCTATGATTGTTTCAGAGGCATAATTCACATTTTTGTAAAAATTCTATGCAATTTTGTGGCATGATGTTTCTTCCACTTGTAATTTTATGTGCTTACATTACAGATCCAAAGGACAAATAAAAATTTCTTAACACAAGACAATTGTTTTCTCTGTTCATTGACTGAAAAGCCTTCAGCTGACTCAGGAGACCTTACTGGCCTCGAAGACCTTGCCCTGACCTCTTTGCTTCCAGGAAGGCCAGTGCCACAAGGAGTCAGTGAAGTTTCCCTGCAGGCTCTTGTCTTCACAACAAAGAGAACAAGAAATTGCACGTGCCTGGTCATCCATCCCCTCCCTCTCTGAGCAAAATGTGTATTTGCTGGTGCTCTGAAACAACAGGAAACCAAAAAAGTGCACAGCAGCCAATGAACTGGTAAGAAAACCTCTTGGTTTACAGGACAGGCTTTTGCAGAACAGCGGTGGCATGATTTTCAGCCATACTGGTAAAGTACCTCAACAAATTCCAGCAGCCTTACTTCCCTTTCAGTGCCCCAGCTGTTTTGCTAATCATCCAAGCAATTATGTATGTGCTGTGAAATGTACCTTTGCAGGGGCCTTCCACTGAGAGCATTGAAAAATAGATCTATTCCATTGGTTTTGACTTTACTTTCCCTATTTAATTTGCAATGTGAAAAATTATCTCTGGGAGAAGAAATAAGCAGGTATATTAATCCAGTGTACTAAGGGATATACCTATTAAAATATGTAGTCTCCAAGGCAGCTAGGCTCAAATCGCTCCCTAGAAGAGGTATGGGGAAACGGGGTCTGATGACGGGGATGGACACAGCACAGGGTAAAATCAGGCAAGGAAGGGAGGAACAGAGCTGAAAGCTCAGGCTGTGAATTTGACACAGAGAAGTAAGACTAGAAACAGAGAGGGGGTAAAGTGAAAGGAAAGAAAAACGGGCACAGTTCCTTCACAGAGGAGCAGTGGAGTGTGAAATCGAGAGTGAGGTTTGCCTGTCCTGTAGCAAGGCAGGTGAAGAGAGGCAGCATGGTGGTGACAATTTCAGGAGAATAAGGGGAGATAGTGTTGATGAGCACAGAGGGAAAAGCCAGGAGGCCATGGGAAGGATTGGGAAACAACCCTCAGCTCCCATGGGGCTCAGCAAGGCAGGATTCTCACAGATGGCTGAACAGACAGACTTGGCAGTTGTAATTCCGCCACGGGAGACTGACTTGGCTGCTGAGGAGAGAGGGCGACAGGCTGGGATGTGTGGAAGAGCTACTTGGAGGCCCTCCACGGGGAAGATGGTGTCACAGAGGCCAGGCAGCTGGACCAGAGCTGCTATGCAAACCAAGCCTGTTACGTTGATGAAGCTTCAAATGGATTCTGCAAATGCCCCTGGTGATGGCCAGAAGAAAACTAGTCCCACCAGAAGTAGAAGTCTGCTACTACCATCTGGAGAAGGTAACCGAAGAATTCACTTTGCCCTCAAACTGGGTGCTTTGATAACTAATGTCAGTGCTGCCACAAGTAATTGATCTTCAGCTTCACAAGCTTGACACGGTTTCCTTCACAGTGATGCAACTTCCAGGCAAGAGCTGGAGGGTGTCTGGATCCAACTGAGATGCTGGGGTGGGCATTGGGGAACATTGCTGACCAGGGCAGGAAGAGTTTGGAGCAGATGAGCAAACAGGAGTGCTGTGTAGCCCGGCCTCCTAAAACCTGGGCATGTGCCTGAACACATTTTGAGGTAAGCAGCTGTATCTTTGAAAGACATGAACGGGGGGGTGAAACTGTCAAGAACTATATCATACCCTTGGATTTCAGGAAAGTTCTGAGTGTGAGAGCTGCACAGGTCAAATCTGCCAGCCCTGGATGAAGCACCGAAGCTCCTGGAAGCCACTAAACTTCAGCTACAAAACTCAGGTCAGCATTTCTTGTTAACACATTGGACTCAAGGACTGCATTTGGCTTCTTTGGGCACTTAGTCAAAGACCTCCTGGTTGCTCCAGTAAGCACAGAGGGAGTAGAAGAACCTAACTCTAAATCTGAACTTCACTTCTGACATCAGGCATCAAGAAGACGGGTAGTTCCTTGCTATGGTAGTGTTACTTAATGCAAAAACATCCACATCCTCCCCTGGACTTAGCCAGAAGACACCCACATACCAAGTGAGACCACTTCTGTGACCATGCCATTTTCCACAGAGTTGAAACAGTTAATGCTTATCTCCCTTCCCAGCTCTGCCTGGACATGGAGCTTCCCTAAATACACACAGCAGGATTCACTTGGCCATCAGCAGAGCCAGTTTCTCCTCAGAGTGCTGACCCTGTCCTTACTCTTCTTTAAGAACTCAGTAGGAGGAGTCCCTGTGCAGCAAGGGAAGAGCTACTTAACAAAATGGCCAGGGCAGGAAATTAAAGCCACAGGCAAAAAGCACCAGGTGATGGCCACTAGTGAAGATAAGGAAGGTGTCTGCAGAAACATATTCTGGATACAAAATGGTCCTCTAATGAGAGGCTATCTACTAGTGTGCACTGGTATGACAGTCAGCAGGAGGAAAGGCTTAGGGCTTATGTTGCTTTCCACAGCATAGTTCCCCTTTACTTTTTCCAAGTGGCTGGGTTTACACACTTGGTATCACAGGAGCAGCATGATAGAAAGGAGAATCTGAGGGAAAAAGCCTGAAGAAATTAAAAAGCTAAGTGTCCCACTTGCAGACAGTAGAGAAGAAAATATTGGAGGTAATGCCTTGACTATTGTATAACTGATATGGTTTTAAAGGGTTGGAGTTTGTGGAATGGTAGGCTACAAAATGTGGTGAGGAGAGGGGTGCTAACTGTTTTGGCCGGGTCCAGACTAGAACTTTAGGAAGCACTGGAGCAGTCAAGCTCTAATTAGAAACAAATTGGAGCCAACTTGACAAGTGTGAAGAGAAGAAATGTAAACCCCTTTCTATCAATGGAGAAAGCCTGGCTAATGAACAGGGAGCTTGGCAACTTCCATCACCAAGAACTGTTATGTAATTAGTGTTACTGAGCTATGGTGGGATAATTGGCTGGTTCAAATAAATGATTACAGCCTGTGTAAGGGGGATCAAGTAATTTTAAAAGAAAAAATACAAGGAGATGGGGTGTAACTTGGACTTTGTTCTGTTCTTGGGTAAGATGAAGATTAGTTGGTAAATGTCACTGCATTGATCTAATCTATAGATGGCAGGAGCTGCAAGCAGGGCAGGTGACCTGCCTTCAGCTGGGAAAGAGGTTACTAGTGTGAAATACTCTGTCCCAGTTTTGTACTGGCATTTTCAGGAAGGTTCAGAGAAAAGCCAGCTCTGTACACTCTTGAGGCTGTAGACTGATGGCTGAAAGTTGGGCTTCACAGGAAAACCACCAGAGGCTGGTGGAAAGGCATAATACAGCTGACAGATGGAAGCTGAAGGCAAGCAATTTCGACAGAGTGCAGTCTTCTTTATTTTTGTCCTTTCTGCATAAGCACACTGTAAGTACCAACAGAAAAAAAGGGATGATGCATTGTATTGGATAGTGCCCCATTGTGTGACTTGTGCCATGCAGTCTGCACACAGAGAGGAATGCAATGGACAAGCCAGACCAGATGATCTCACAGTGTCTCCTGGCCTTAAGGTCTATAAATCTTACCACAATGTTTTTCTCTTGGAGGGTTTTTTCCCCCCTCCAGGAGGGCACTTTCAAATGTGATCACCCAGAGGTTGTGCCTTTAGAAAGGCTTTGTAACATCCTCTTAAATGCCAAGGTCAGTAAAGTAACCCTGCACATGGTCTCCGTGGTTCAGTCATATGGGATGTCTCCCATAAAACGAGCCACCTCTCACCAAGGGTGTAAATCAGTAAAATGTGGCATCTCAGGAGCCCTCAGCAATAAATAAAAAAGCTCAACTCGAGCACTCTTGCAGCTCGCTACCAGCTAAGCAGAGCAGATGAACTCCCTGTCTGGAAGCTAACTCGTGCCATTATGTCTGCGGTAAGATGCATCTCTGACTCATAGCATACTGCCTGTTGGCCTCAGGGAAACAGCTGGAGACAGAGCCCTAGCAAGGAGGAGGCGGCGGCAGCAGCCACGGCCACGGGGTGCCACGATTTCTACCCAAGGGTGCAATGATCTCAGTATGAGAGCTTGGTTCCTCAAGCTTTCCTCTCTGTCTAGGGGAAAAGATAGCTGATGAGAAGGTACTTCTCAGTAGGAATCAGCCTGTTTACCCTTCTGTAAATATTATGCCCTGATTTCACTTTGCTGCTGCAAAATGCTCCCTCTGATCATTAAGCCTGAAACAGCAGCCTGACCATCAGCAGGGTTGTTAGCTGCCATGATTTATGGGCTGGAGGAGACCGCAGAGGCCCCTTCACACCACTGCTGCCTTCTGTGCCTTGCTCAGGAACCTGCAGGCAGCTGTCAGGACCAGCTGGAGGAGGAGAGAAGGGGGAAAGATCCTTCTTTGCTCCCTAGAAGGTACTTTTCCTGCTCCTGGGAAAGTGCTGGGTGGGCAACAGAGCTGGTACACTCCTTGGCAGGACTGGTGATGGTGCAGAGCTGGTGCAAGTATCACATGCTGTCCTGAGTCACCTGGGTTTGTACCAGTGATGCCATGCAATGCCACACTGCCACAGGACCCCAGGCGGCACAGGGTCTCCACTCCCTGTATGTTGCCGAGAAACCCTGAGCTGCTTCTCTCGCACAGGACCCAATTTAGCCCAGTGCTTTGAAGCACCCACCAGTGAGTGTCTCCTACATCTTGCTGCTGTTATCTCCTTTTATCATATTAGACTACTAGAAATAGGAAGAAAACACCTGGTATTGCCTTGATAGCAACTAAATAATTGCTCTGCTTTCCCCGAGGAAATCCAGCTTTGAGCATGCGCTCTCCCTTTTCGCTGCAGCTTTGCATGAAAAGCGACTATCTTCTATTCCAATAATTTAAAACCCATATCTGGCTTCAAAAATTCTGATTCCCTCAGCCTGGTGACAGATCAGGGAGCTGTGATAACTTTCCTGTGTCAAAGTAACTAATGAGCAGGAAATTATCTAGCTCTCTATGGAGATGCTGCTGCTCTCGGCTCCTTGGGGGATGACGCAGGTCCCCGCCTGCAAACTGGTACCATGATGTGTTGCATGATGGCTGCAGACCAGAGGTGCCAGTGGTGCTGAATGGGGGGCCAAGCATTTGCTGCTGTTACACAGTGGTAGTAATCTTGGGTTTGAACAGGACCTGCCTCACCATGGGTTAAGATGAATTTGACACAATACAGCTAAGTATTTTTTTATGCGTATTCCAATCATGAGCACTAAGATAGCTGCAGCAAAATATTATTTGACTATATGTAGTGCTACCTTAAAAACAGTTGTATGAAAGCCAGTGCAGGACCTGCATGCGAAGCGAGGAGCTGGTTTTTACACATTCTTCTGGCAGGTTCCTGCTCTTCTCCTGGGTTGCACTTTAATTTTCAAAACCTTTCCCATCCATGGGCAGTAATTGACACTTTGCAGCAGCCTCAGCAGAAAACCAGGCTGTAAGAGGCAAGAGGCAGCCTCGCTGTCCCTGGCAGAGGAAAACCTTCAGGCAAGACCAGGCCTCTGGCCCTACACTGCTGACAGGCAGGGAATCACACTTCTACTCACTGCTCTACTCGCTATTTTGCAGCTCCAATCCTAAAATGCATGACAACTGTACGACGTTTGAGCTAATATGTTTGCAATGACAATGTGCAGTGCACATCCTATTTCTTCCTGATTCACATGGTTTCTGAGCACTTTGGCACATTGCCAGAAGTAAAGAACCAGTTCTACAAAATAATGCTTATAACTTTTTGTTCCAGAAGTTGGTATCTTCACTATCTCTTAAAGAAATATGGAGGGTATTTCTTGAGCCGCCTGCCTAATCCGATTTACAGATGAAGGGGCATTCAAACCATCTCCAGGTGCACAAAACCTCTGCCCACCTTCCCACCTGAGTCTAACCACTGTGCGTTGTGCCTGCTGCTTCCCCCTCAGAAGGACCATATCCACCCAGAGCCACCCCTCTGGCCAGGCATGGGGGCTCCTATGTCTCTGCCTTGTTTATTCTGGGTAGCACTGGTGAGGTTTCCATGAAGGATCACAGGAGCCTTGACGACTCCACTGGTGCATGTCCACTTGCTGATAGGTAGCAGCATCTAAGGAGTGTCACTGCAGCATCACCTCCACACTGTGGAGAGTGCACTCATTCCCCTCTACAGAAATTAGTGTGTAGTGTTGTGAGCTCTTCATGCTACAAGCTTCTTTAAGTGTCAGAATTTACTAGCCAGCTATTAATATTGATTTTAAGCCTATCTGGAACATAGAGTAAAAAATCCAACTGTTTTTTAGGAAGAGACATTTCATACTTTCATAATAGATGTCAGAAAATTCCATCAATTCAGTCAATTTTAAGGGTCTCTTCAGAGGGACTAATTATTGTTCTAAGCATACCTAGTCTGAAAACTTAATTTCTCCAGATGCTGACAAAAGTCCTTTGGAGGTCTTACAGCCCAGCAGGGAACCCTCTGCTCTGCTCTTTTATTTTCTTTTTTGTAAATGAACCATCCAATGTTCTCGGAGGGAACCAGACTGGAAACCCTGCATTCACACAAACTCAGAGCATTGTTGCTCCTTTTTGGAGGGGAGGGAGGAGGTTTCTTTATTTTTTAATCCCTCGATCATCTTAATCTGCTTTAGGTCAACTGTTTCATGGTGACTGCTCATTGCCATATGCTCAGGGAAGTGCAGACAGATCCCTCTGTCTTCTGTGGGAATTGTCCCAGTTGTAGCAATTAACAGGCAGCTTTTGAGGTAATTTCTTGAGGGGGTGGGAGGTTATTCTAGCACTAGGCAGAAGGCAGAAGCGAAACCGTCTTAGTGACTCCTTGCATGACTGCAACAAGATCCTGTGGGAGCACTGGCTATTTTTCACGTTGACTGATTGACAAATGCCCACCAGAGCAGTGGGCTCCACCCCAGTATAAAAGTATTTGGGATGATGGCAATCATATTGGGTAAAGTGTTACCAGAGTGTTTCCTCTTTCAGAGCTGCTGGTAGCAAGGGCCATTGCAGTCTACAGCAAAGTGTATCAGAAAGAAACGGGGGTGGTGTAAGCACACACAGCAGAAAAGGCATCGTGCAGCCCTCTGCAAAAGCCAAAGGTGATGTATTGCTCAGAAGAAGACAAACTAGAGCCATGAAACATGCTCCCGTATTCCCCCATTTGCAAATGCAGATGGCTGTTATGAAACAAGGAGACACAACGTATGTGCCTGAGTCTGTCCCAGATGACAAAACCATGCTGGTGGATCATGCTAATGCCTTCATGTCTGTACCCAAAGTCCTCTTGGGTGCATTACTCATCCCTATGGCTCTCCAAAGAACTAGATTTTTCCTTCAGATGTCTGATTTTGCTGAAAGATATGAGAAGGGCTCAAGGACATAAATTATTCTTTCTGTAGCCTATGATAATGTATGATCCTTAAATTGCCACCAGATCTGCCTCTTTCAGATAGTGGAATAAAAATAATATTGTGCTTGCCCTGAGCCAAGAGGAGGATCTGGTCCAAACCACGACTTTCAGCAACCCAGCAACATCGTGGATGCAGATGGTACAAGAGCCTGGAGAAATGTAAGTGATGGAGGATCAGCATTCAGTATCAGCCACTTGAATTAATTTCTTATCAGTCCTCAGAATTGGAGCCAGGTTTGTAAGGATGTAAGCCTGTCTGTCAGTATGGTACAAATCAGTGGAGTATGTACACTGTGGGGTGATAGATCACCAGTGTCAAGTAGGGCAGGAGCTGATTTACTCCTCAGTACTACCACCCACTCAAAAAACAAACTGGGATATTCATGAAGCTTTATTTAAATAAGAAATTCATTTTCATTTATAATTATAAGAATTATCCCCAGTATCAGTACTGGTGCTTTCAGCAGTTACTGGTTGCATGCTTGCACTGTCCTTGGCAAGCAGCAGAAGTGGGACTGTTCCTGAGCTGTTAAATGGAAACTGTTTTCACATGACTGTCGCAGATGCTACTTTTAAAAACCCAGTAAACTCATAACACCTGCAGTAAAATCAGAGTTAGAAACTCTAAATCAGTAAAGGCCACAAACCCACTAATTCAGGGAGCAATAGAAGACAGGTAATTGATTAAAAGTATACAGTATTTAAATAAAAGGGGGGGGGGGGGAAGGATGGAGGGGGATGGATGTTTCTGTACAACCATTTGGGACTGGCTGTCTGGCCAGCACTCCTTACCACATCAGAAATACAGGCACCAACCAACAGCACCTGATCCTGCTTTCTCTGGCAAAATTGCAATCTGCCACTGGTTACAGCAGGAGCGGGAGCCGTTTTACAATAAATCACATCAATTACCAGGCAGCTTTCCATGGGAGCCGTACTGTGGCTTTGATTGCAGATGAAGCCTATACAGGCATGCTGACAGCCAGGCACTCATGATCATGGCGGCTGGATTCCGGCTAAATCTGCACTCTCCCTGTGGGAGACTTGTAAGGCAAAAAGTGCAGGCATTGACACACCGTTTAGGCACAGGTCTGCCAAAACCCCTCCTATTGCCATAAAGATATTTCTACCACATGTTAGCAAGAAAACATGCGTAATAATTTAATAATGAAATGGTGACTGCACCAGCCTCTTTATTGTAACTGATGAAAAGACTGTAAGGCAAATCATTATTCAAAGTTGCTTGTTCTAGCCAACATTTTGGCACATTACATTCCCACATAGGCAGCTTTCAATTATTAATCATTTAAAGTGTTTTTAGAGTTGGATTTCAGTGGATTTTACCTACTGCATTTTCATCGATATTAAATACTGAGCCCAATTTTCAATCTGAGTGTGTTGGTCATGATTTCACACCATTAATTCTGACCATGAGTGGCTGCAGAGATTGACAGCTGAGACTGCATGTGTGAGAAACCCTTTTTTAAAGTGTGTATCCATATGAGACAGACCCTGTGGGTTCCCAGTTTTGTATTGCTGTCCACTACAGTGCTTGATTCCTAGCCAATGTCTTAGATTAAAACAAAAGAAAAGCTTCTGCTTTTCCCATGTTTGCTTCTAGAGGTTTGAGATGCGCCCTATTGTTCTCAAGAGTTTATTGTTGGTGGCCAAGTATGACTTTCCATGGACAAGAGAAGATACAACTGGAAATGCAGGGAGCTCCTTGTTCAACACTAAATGATATCAATAACATGGGTTGGTTTGAAATGGGTCTGAGTGTGCGTGAGACAACGATCATGTGCTCATACACTGAGACAGTGATTGACCTGAAAAATGATATATCCATGTTATCCTGTGATCAAAAATATTTGCATTAGCTGTATTTTGAACTAGTTGTCAAAGCTGAACAATAGCAGTTGTAGAAGCTATTGCTAGCATAGGACCATTTCAAAAGAGAAAGATTTTGCAAGTCTCTTGTATGTGCATTAATTTTATTCCTCTGGTAAATTTCAAAATGTGAGCTTGCAAGTTTGCAATGAGTCCCCCATGGCAGGACAACCCCCATGAGAAAGAATGAGAGGGGAGAATGTAGCACAGCAAAGCTGACAGTTTAAACATCCCCAGAGAAAATTATAACCAAGGAAATAATTTGTGTGTATGTGTTGGGTTTGGGGGAGGAGGTTGGGTTTGTTTTGTTAAGCAAATGACCCATGGCACTTCTGCAGAGAAGCAGATAGATTTCAAATAACCGAATTGTACAACTCCTATCCCAGCTATCAAAATAGTTGGAAGTTACCACTTTTAAAAGATGCCTTGGTCCTGCGTTCAGTCCAGATAAATGACTTGGGCAGTCAACCATGGGATTTAAATATGTATGGATGGATGTCATGAGTAAGAAAAGAGCCTGGACTTATCTACAGAGACTTGGAACATTCGGGGCAAGTGTTCCAAATTAAGAATGAAAACATTCCATGATTTACGTCAAAACCATCAAAATAAGCACTTTGCACAGCTAAAGCCCCGACTGAAGTCAGCAGCCCTCATCCAAAACATTCAAAAATTACTTTTAATTACTCCAGCTCATGGCAAATGAAAGCTCCCTTGGTGTTCATGGCTATCTGTCCTGTCTTGATTTTTCCTATAACCATTCCCAGACGCAAGAGCTGCTGTACAAACATTCATAACAATGCTGTGATACTCGTGGCAGAGGGCACGGGAAAGAAGGAAGGGAGAAAGCAAAAGTTCTTATTTGTAGCTTTTACTATATTAATATTGCATGATGAGCCTTCCACAAAGCGCCAACTAAGCCTGTGCCCCCAGTGGGTTAAGTGCTGCCTTAAAAATATGTGGACAAATAAAGGCAAGCAAGAGAAAAAAGCTCAGTTTCTGTGGGACTGGCAGCCCATCTCTTGGCAAACTGCACAAAGGTAGTGGAGGCAGAGCACAGATTTAAAAGCATCCTAAAGTTGCTATGATTCTTGATGTGCCTTTGAGCTGAGCAGAGTTGCTGCTGCTCTTCAACAAAAGCGTTTTCTCTTCCCAAAGTCCAGACCGAGATGCAGGAGCTCAGCCATGAGCTGTCCTGTGAAGAGTACGTAAGCTGAGCATGTTCCTTAGCAAAACGGTAGCTTTCTGAAGAGCTCCAAAGAAAGAAAGTTTGGGAAGCAATGAATAGCAGGTACACATGGGGATTGAATTGAACTTTGAAAATGCAACTGACAGTTTTTGGTACCCTGAAACACTAGTGGCACTTCAACGTGGTGATGGTGCCATCACTTGCGGTAGTCATCAGCACTTAGAAGTGTGTCGCTAGAGGTGAAATGATATAATGTCATTGCAAAGGTGTTGCTTAAGCACGTCAGAAATGATCCATAGAACTTCCCCAGATGTACAATGTGGTCTCAAAAGTCAAAGGTAGGCACAGAGCACCGTTCTTTGTGATTTTGCTGTCTAACAGCAAGTCTGGTAATCTTCCACTTAAGTGACATAAACCCATCCCTTCAACATGCTGCAAAGGCCACCTGACCATCATGTCATGGCAACAGCACATTACAACACAAACAGCAGATCCTCAAAAAGCTCAGCCCCTTATGGGATGGAGTTGCAGACCATTCTGCAGAACTGGTGCACCCTAAGATGATGTTAAGGCTGGTGTGAATAGGAACACCGGGGTATGAAAGCACCAGGAGGAGCAAGCAGCAGGATGAGGGCAACAGGAAGGCACCTATGTTAGTTAGTAGGTCATGACATGCCATCACACATCTACAGGCAGATTCTTAAGACACACAGCACAGGAGACAGGGAGAGTAGGTCAATCCTGATGGCTCACAGGTGGAACTGGGTGGGGGATTGACCTTCATCAGCTCCAGGTAGGTATAAAAAACAGCTCAAAAAAAAAAAAAAAACAAAAGGGGAGTGGTCACTATGTCAAGGAGAGGCTAGGTTGTTTTGTAGTGGTGACCATGTATCCTCCATGATGCTGTGAAAGCTCATGGATGCACAACCTGGACTGCAGCAACATCACACAGGTGTGTTTTGGGCTGTATGGAAGTAAATGAGAGTACAAATGAATGAAAACATACTTTGTTATGAACTGAAATCACCTTCTGCTGGAATGCAGATTTGCTACAGCAGGATGTAGTGTTACTTCCCACAGCTGAGGCAGTGCAACCTGATCTTCTGTGGAAGTGTTTGTTGCTGTCTTTGGTTTGTAAGTGGAAGAAATATTATGTCAGTTGGTGCAGTAGTTAAAGCTTTTTTAATCTGCCAGTGAGGATGCCTCCTGTCAGCAGCACTCAGGTGTTGCTCCTTAGGTTGAAAACTTTTCCTTTTGCTGCAAGGGCTCCTTCACAAGAAGTGTCAGGTGCAGAGCGAAGCCCTCGAAGGCATTCTCTTGACAGAAGGGAGATGCTGATTGAGCCTCCCTTGACTGCCAGAGTACAGCACCAATTTGCAGTGTATTGCCTAAGAGAAAAGGCATCTCAGCTGGGAGAATAATTTGCAATAATAAGGGATGAATTCTGAACTTTGCAGGATACCTCTTGTCAAGGAAAAATGTACCAAAGTCACAGGGAATTTCTGGAGTACTTGACAGGTGTTTCTGTTGAGTGGGGCTCCCTAACATATACTTGCCTCACAAGCTATTTGTTCTGCCTTACAAACTATCACTGTTGAGCAAATGCCACCAGAAGCTGGAAGGGAGTGTGACTGGAGCTCCTTCATCAGCACTTCTGCTGCTTTCCTTCCCCAGGGTGGGAGGAGTGATAAATAAAAGAAAACTGTGTATATGTCTCTGGAGAATGCCAGAGGCAATACAAATGAGCAAGCTTGTTTGTCTTGGGTTATCAGATAGTGTTCCTACAAAGTACTATGTGCAGCTTAGAGGGGAAAGAAAAGAAAAAAAGAATAGCAAATTTTTGGTGTTAGAGTGGCTGGTATATCCACTCCCAATATGTTGTTGAATTATGAATTTGAATCTCTAACATGCAGAGTACAAAGGCCAAGGAGCTCTTCTGGTGACCCACCCTTCCAGACAATACTGCGGATTCCCAGAGGAGCAGAGCAGTCATAGCACATGGTTTGGGTCTCAGTAGGGCTGCCTCGCTGCAGCCTTGTTCCTGGCTGAGTGCTTGGCTCTATTTGCTACTGCAGAGGTGGTTCCAGACTGTATCACACTCCTTTGAGTGCTGTTGTGTTTTCATATGAGGTAAGTCTTGGTCTACACAGGATGTGCTACTGTTGTTAAACCAAGAAATGCAGCTGCTTTCATAAAACCCCTCACCTAAGTCCTGGCATGGAGATGCATAACATGAGGACTTGATGCTGATGGCACTTGGCATAGAAAATCACTGCAGTGTCTCCCACGATCTGCAGTATTTCATGTGGATGCAGAGTTGAAACTTTAATTCTGAGCATAGCTAGTGATTCCTAGGATGAGCTTGTCTGGCTTTTTCCAAGAAGGGCATCTCAGGAAAGGGCTGTTCAACCCTTCCTCTCAGCTGAGCTTTAGATCTTCACGTTCACATGAAAAATTAATTCTTCTCCTGGGGTAGAACGTTACTATGAAATAAACAGGAGATGGACTAAACAGCCAGAAGTAAGAGAAAAAATGATGGCTTCTAGGGGGAACAAAAATCAGCTACAGACAAAACAAACAAAACTAAAAAAAACGGAAGAACTCATTGTGTATGTCCTCTCTGCTATCTAGTCCTCCTCCTCAGTGAAAGCTGGCATATTGCAGGACAGATGATTTCCCTGAGTTTTTTTCAACAGTGCTTTACACTTCCCAGAAGTTGTTTCTATATGACTGTAATAGAGCTGTCAAAATAACAGCTTGCAGTAGAAGATGTGATCACACCTCTCAGCTCCATGCTGCCCCCACCTCTTGCAGCACCTGCTTCTAATGAAAGGCTTGAGGATGGGGCCAAATCAAGGTGACACTGCCTGCAGGCACAGAATGTGTCTTGGTGCTCATTTGGCTGACCTTCCCAGCATAGCCATGGCCCCAGATTCCTTCACGCTTCTCTTTGTCAAAAGTTTACAAGCTTGGTCACAGCTACAGGCCCCTTTGCTCCATGACCTCGTCTTTTGCAGCCAACAATCTTACCCTTCTGTATCCTGCCCTTCTTGCCCAGCATTTTTGCTCTCACCACACTGTGCTGGCAACACATGGCGCACATGACCAGCAGCAGCTGGTCACCATCCACTGTGAAATGGCTGTTGAGCAGGCTATTGAGTATACCTCCAGGAGGTATTGCCTTAGGTGCACCTGGCAAGGACTGCCTGGAGGGAGGCAGCATCTTGGTGCTGAGGTAGTGACAGTGCTCCAACGCCTTAGCCCACCCTGGGGAAGGAGTGGTTATTAGAAAGTGTCCAGCCCTGATCAGCCTGGAAATAATTGTGTGAAGTTGAATGTATGGCAACATCAGAGCAAAATATCAATGAAGGGACTGGAGTCACCAAACCATCAATGTCCATTAGTGTTTGCTTGGAGGCATCAGCCTCTTTCTGTCTTCTTTTATCAGGCATCTTAAGTAACCTACAGGTTCCCATTTGGAAGGTCAGCATTTCCTATGCATGTTAACAGTATCTCTGAAGCTGTAAGCTGCCTGGGTCCAATGTACCAGCTCAATCAGAGGTTTAAGTATCTCTGCAGGAATGATAGCTGTCATTTAATTTGCTGATTAGTGTTGTCATATCTATTTGTAGAATACAGTATAATTTATGGTGAGATCTCTGGAGGATATTCAGCAAATGCTACAAGTAATTGAATATGCTGATTTCTAAGGTCAGGTGAAAACTGAGCATTATTATAACACAGATTATGTAATGATGACACCAGGTAGCTCTACAGTTCAAATGTAAAAATTCGTATTTCCTGATTATTGCTATATACTACCTCTGTGGAAGATGAGTGAAAAATAAAATCAAGCAGCCTAACTTGTGTTTAGCAAAAACCTGAGGTGAATTTTCATCCCTATCAGTAAAAGCAATGTAGTTTTTGAAGAGAAGAAAGGTAAAAAGGACTCGCACTACTGGTTTTCAAGACAAAGAAGTAGGAGGAAGAGAAGAATTTCAGAGAGAGGTAATTAGGGAACCATCAGGAAATTGTTTGGGTTATTTTATTGAAGTGGCTCACTGACGAACTCTGAGGTTGAGTGCTGCTATTTTGAGTCCTGGCTGTGTACGATACCCTGAGCTGGCACGGCTGCTTCCTGTCTCTCTTCTAACAAACAAGCGGATTTCCCTTATCTGCAAAACTAAATTTATCTGTCTGGCAAGTTATAAAAATGAAGGCTTTTAATTTGGTTTATACAGTCTTTGGAGTTAATTTATGTGGGAATGGGGGAGAAACAGAAGGAAGCTGGTCTGGCAAGGGACAGGGACAATAGACTTTTGAGGGCTCACCCAAAGAACAAAGCTGGTGGAAGATACCAGTAACACAAAGCTCAACCTAAGGTGATGGTTTGTTTGCACCAAAAAGTCTACTCACTGATAATAAGTTGAGATTTTCTTTCAGAATAAAACCAAACTTTTTTTGTTATATAAAATTTGTTTGGTTTTTTTTTGCAAACTAGATTTTTGTTGTCAAACTTCTCTGGCCTCTTTGGAATTCCTTCCAGCTTTCTGAAATAACACTAATTCCCACCTGCTTCCCACAAAGTTACATTTCATGACAAAGCCATTGGACATTTAAAAAAACAAACAAAAACCCCAAATAAACAAAAAGAGCTTAGCATGAACCAAAATTCACAAGTCAAGGAGGGGGTTGAAACCGTGTCTAAATTTTGGAGAACATATCTACCCCTACAAGGCTGCTGCTAGCCCCAACACCCTTTATGGTGTGTAACAGGTATTTACAGATCATGCACCACTGACTTCTGGAGCAGCTCCTGCCTATTGTTGCTTTGTACAGAGGAAAATTGTGCTGAGTTCATAAATTTTGTGACGAAAGTGCCTAATAAAGAGGGTAAATGCATGTTTGCTTGTAAAAGCTCTTCCGCAGAAGGGATCGAGCAAGTTATTCTGTATTTTTCACTGCAGAAATATGTGCATGCTACAAACTTTCTTTTTTAGCTGCTCTGTAAATCATCAACCTAGAGCACTGCAGGCTACATGAGCTGCCAGGACAATAAACTGAAGCTTTAAGTCCACAAAAGACTTAAACACCCACCTTATTTTACATAGCCTGGTGACAGCAATATCGATGTGCCCAAGGCTGAGTGCGTGCTCTGGTGCTCTGATGGATCGAGGCCTAAATACACATGGACACTTCAAACAGAGGCATCTGTCAGCAAAAACTTCCCCTCCTCTGGAGGAGCTTCACTTGCAGCTCCTGCTTGGGAGCTGGGGCACATAAATCCCTTAGACTTTGTTGTTCTGCCAGCAAGCAGGAAGAGAGCAGTAAAAACCTGCCAGGTCAGTTAGAAACCAGCTGAGTGACAATGCTGCAAAAGAGCCACTGGAAAATAAACAGACGAACAATGAAAGACACAAACGGGTTCCCGGGGTGAAGTCAGAAGGCAGCCTTGATCTATGGCTGTATGCACGCTTGAGCTGTGGATGCTCCCACCTGCTTTGCTGCATCTCTCCCTTAGTGCAAAACCCAGGGCATCAACAGAGTGGGGTACCCCATGGCCTACTGTGTCACACAAGACCTCTGCCATGAGCAAAGGGGGGACATGGGAGCATGAACCCTATGGTATAAACACCATGAACCTTTTTTCTCTGTCCCCAGCATCGCTTTCCTTAGGATGATGGTGGGTACTGCTGGGCACAAGGATATGCAATGGCCCACGTGTATCAAATGGGGATCTGTTAGGTTATTTTAGTGCTCTCCAGGGAGAAAGCGAGGGCACGCAAACACCGATAAATAATCGCTCCCAGTTCTGGGTCTCTTACATAAGGTGACGATTATAGAAACTGTGGTGTATGAGGGGGTGGGAAGGGATGCAAAGATCAGAGTTTTAAAAGAAAGTAGGTCTGGATATTTAGGGGGGAAATGGAAATTACCAGCTGTCCCTGAGATCTGATAAATTTGTAGAGGGTGTTGTATTGTACCAATGCCTTGGCTACAGGACAAAGCACGAGAGTCCTGTGCTGGGGAAGTGCCACTCAAAGAATTTTATATAGACCTTCTCTTCAGAGATGAGATGATGTATGGTAATATCAACTGAGTTCACTACCAGGAATAAAAGATTTAATAGCATAGATGGTTTCTAAATGGACCTAGATGAGTATTGTCCTTAAGTATCCAACTATTCATGTTCCTTCCCAAGTGCAAATGATGCTTGAATTATAGCGGCTTTGTAGCCATGCTGATGTTAACATTGGTTAGTGAAAACTTTTCACTATATATTCTCTTTCCTTCTGATCATGTTAAAGAATGCAGGATTAATACTCAGGACACATTTTAATCCTAATCAAAAAGACACTGCTTATAAACTAGGTTTAGGCATCTTAACATCTTGTATTAGAGAGGGTCTGGGTTTGGACTGCAGTAAGACAGGCTATTTTATTACATGCATAATTGTTTAGAGAAAAATAGGGGAGTGTTTCATAGTGTAACACATGCAGTGCAAAGCACTAACTGTTACACGCAGCTACTTGCCCTCTCCTCCTCTTATAGAGTGTAACTTGCCAGCTCCCTGTGCTGCAATTTATTTTCTATATAGCTGGGTTGTGAAAGTCATGGGAATGGAAGTGTTCTGTTGCTCTAATTCATAACACAGGTATTGAACCCCCTTATGTCTTCAGCCTAATTGTAGAAGCAATGTGTGCATTTATGGATTCAGTGGTGAACGTCTGGAGGTTACTCTTGGCTGTCTGCTATTTATGATCTGATCAGAGTCATGCACTAAAAAGCAGGCATGTTCCAGCAGTGTAATTCTGACTTAACGCTTCCTGAGCTGCATTTCTGCCTGTTGGGTTCCTGATTGCTGTATCAGAAACAGCATTGCAACTTCCTTCATAAAGTAGGTTTGTGATGCACAGTCAGTGGAAACCCTCCTTTGGAAAAGCTGTTGTGCTAATGTAAGATGCTGGGTTGAAGGAGGGCTGTAAAACAGTGGACCAAAGAAAGGAAAACAGATAGCCAGCATGCTGGGTGGTATATTGTCTGAATCTCTACAGTGCATTGTATCACTTGTTTCTATTATGTATCTATATTTGGAGTGTACCCTACAGGTAGATTCACACAAGGACATAATTCCTGCCCTGAGAATCCTCTTCAATGTTTTTGGTACATCCCTTCCTTGGGGCCAAGCCTGCTCTCATTGCAATTAGCAGGAGCTTACATTGCAGTTCTTGTGCGTAAGACTTGCTCAGCTAAACAATCTCCCTGACCCCAGCGGGGCTCCTTGTGTGCCTAATTTAGGGCTGGAATTTGTCAGTGGGTCAGCACCCACTGGGATGTTGATAAATAAGACCTACTCAGTCTGTAGACATGTTATGTCCTATCACCCCAAGGACTGCTCTTAATATGCATTGCCAATGGGAGCCTCTGAGTCAGACCAGATCCAGAAGATCTGCTGCATTGCCCTGGCTGCATGATGTGCCCTAAACTACAGGTTAAGGGGCATTCATGACCCCAGTCACACCATGTAATGAATGAGAGATGAGTGTGTGTCTACGGCACAGTGTTTCAATGGGGCAGGACTGATTCATGAGAAGTAAAAGCATATTAAGGAATGAGTAAAGCTGTACTGATACAGGTTTTACAGACTACAGGTTGTGAGGACCCTGACTTTCTTCTTTCTCTCCTGCAAGGCTGCAAAGGAAAGAGCTAAGGCAGCGAATCCTGCTCTTGTTTTGACTTTCTGCACATGCCTGCTAACAGGTTTTTATGTGAAAATCTTGGCGGGGGAGAGAAAATGGTATGTTTGTGGGAGTTTATGTAAGTTTCTGTGTGTTTAGAAATTGCTTCTGTCCTTGTTTGCTCTTTCTTGCAAGATATGTGAATTGAGACCATTGTATGTAAGGACACGCAACAGCACCCAGGTACTTCTTGGATATAAAGGAACATTTGTGCAGTGGCAGGTGAACCATGAAGATGGTAGAAGTATGTGCCCTGTCTCCATTTTAAAGGCAAAAGAAGTATGTTTTATTGAATAAATCAAGGCTTTGTTAGCTAGGCCACCTTACTTCTGCAGGGAATGCATAGGAAGGATTTATGTTAAATGTTCTCTGATGATAATGATACTTTTTTCCAATAGAGTACAGAATATTATGCCACCTTAATCTTGATAGCCTGTTCCTTCAGCTCAGAAATGCTAATGCTATGTGTGTCTTGTACTCCTTACTCTACAGCAGCTGCTATTACTTTTCTTTTTCCACTACGTATTAATGTGGAGTTAGAGGCTTTATCTACACAGTCCCCCTCACAAGACTCTCCAGATACACACTAGCAAAAAAAAAAAAAACTTGTGTTGTTCATCAGTGTTTTACAGTGTAATGAGGAGAATGATCAGAGATGACAGAAAGATTTATGACTTGATTTTTCAGACATGGGGATGGCAACTAACACAGTATTAAGTTCATGAGGAACCAGGGATCCTCAGACACTTTTATCAATATTTACTTCAGAAACATTACCCTAAATGGAGTGTTGCTCAGCAAAATTTTCAAAATTGACTGGTTTGGGTTTTTTGGGGTTTTTTTTCCACAAAACAGGAATAGATGCTTAGATAATCTAGAATGTCAGTAGGATTTGGCACTTGTGGAAAGTCCTACCCAATGTTTTAATCCATCCTTCAGAAAATATGTCATAACTTCACTTAGCACAGCAGCACCACTTTGCTAGTATTTAAAAAACTCAAACTCCTAGAAGTTCAACATTTATAGGTAACTCTAAAAACAAACCAGAACACAGTGTTTCAGTTTCAAAACAAATTCATAGCTGGTTTGAACTATCTCTTTTTTAAAAGTACAATTGAATACAGCTCTGGCTTTTTAACTATTCCAGATAGAAGTGCAACCACTTAGTGACACCTTTTTTTTTTTTTTTTTTGGCTTTGCAATATTTCCTGAAACTAGCCTTTGGTTTCAAAAGGGTGGTGAGCTGCTCAGCTCAGTCCCTGTGAATCCTGAAGTCTAATTATACCATTTTTGTATTTCCTGGTTGTTCACTGCTTTACTACTGAAAAAAAATAGCAAAAAGCCCTCCAACTGTGCTCATACTGTGGAAGCAGTTAAACAAATACTTTCAAGCTGGTAACTTTAATCAATGGAATTTTTTCTTTATATTCTTGTAAACCCAGCTTTTTTGATGTCAGTACTGTTTAAATTCTGTTGGTTTCCTAGAAAAGACCTGCTGTTGCTTAAATAGAAAAGGCAAAGACAAATATAATGCAAGGAGATCTTGTCTACCAAACATGTGGGATGTGTGGATGAATCACTTGTAGTAAATCTTTAAATGCAACTTAGTCCCCATCATGTTTTCAATAATTTGAAAGCTCTGCATAAAGAATAGGGCCCTTAAAACTCCACTATGAAACCAGTTGCAATGAAAGTCAGCTACTGTTACATAGCTTTGCACCTCTGTGCTTTCAAAAATTAAAACCTCAGTTCCTATTGACTTTTTAAATTATTATTTAATTTCAAATAGCAATAACATACATCCCTTGTCAGAAGAGTACTTCTTAACAAAACCCTTCTTTTGGTGCAGCCCAGAGGACTTGCCTGTCCCTGTCAGATGCAAATCAGGTCTATGACCAGACTGTAGGTAATCATGTAGCACCTCTTAGCTTCTGGATCCAAGTGAACTGCTTGCTCTCTGCCTGGCACATATGCCCTATGTAGCCCTTGCCCAGATTCACATCCCAAATCCTAGGGCACCAGCACCATGTGGTGTGTCAACACACCTCTGCCTCCCAGACTGAGCACAGCTGTAATGGTTTCTGTGTTTTATACCTAATTTGCAAAGATATAAATAACCCTTATTGGTTCCCGGATAGAGAGGGCAGTGCAGCAGAGTGCTAAAGAGATCCCTATTCATCTTGCTTCGCTGCCAGTTCAGCTCTGTGTGGGCCACTAGGTATTAAACGAAATTTTAATGTGCTGACAATGAACATCTTATTATATAGCTCTGCCTGAGGGCTAGGCAAGTTTGTGCACCACACCGTTAGTGTATTCAAGTGAAATCTGAGCTTGCGGGTGAGGATTTATGAGAAAGTGGACAATTCATGCTTTCTGCTGATTGCCAGCAATACATACATACATCTAAGTGGACTGAAGCTCTTTTTCTCTTCTATCTGCAAGTGTATGTACTACTATTTTTGCTGGGATGAGCACTAGATGAAGGACACTTCTGTTTGGAGGGAAAGGTTGGAGGGAAGAAGGAAAGAAAAGAGATACTAGCTTCCCAAAATGTACTGCATAAAAATGTGCATACAGCAAATGTACCAGTTGCTTTTATCACAAACTGCTGGTCCCTCTGCCAGCTCTCATTTGCCATCCCAAGGTTATGAGTTTGAAAGGGACACAAATCTTTTTGTTGGTCTTACAGAGCTTATTTTCTACTGCTTGCCTAAATCAGCCAGAAGTGGTGGTAGCACCAGCAGTGTCATGCTGATTTCTGCAAGTAGAGTCTTGGGGCTTTCTGTTCTTTATCTGAAGAAAGGCATATTAGTATGAGATATACCAAGTTTATTAGATACTGATAGTTCACAGCCCTCTTCCACTTCTGTCCTTTCTGCAGGGCTCCCCAGCAATATTAGTAATCCAGTCACCAACATCCATCTCTCCCCTTTCTCTGCAATTTCACACACTCCTCATACTGTGTCTGCTACCTCTCTGGTTTGTAATGCCCCTCACTTCATCTTCAGATACTTTTGCAGAATAACTTCTAGCATGATGCTGGTAAGAAAATCTTTTTACCTATTTAATATGACTATGACCGGTGAAAGTGTGGGTCAATTGATGTTTATGGGGAAAAGAATAAGGAAGAAAAAAATTAATATAAAGAGTTCACATCAAAGCTTCCTTAAAAGCAGTTGCTAAAGATGTTGCACAAGGTTTTCAATAACATTTTAATTCAAGTCTTTATTAGTTAGTGCTTCATGAGAAAGGACTGACAATGTTTTTGTTATTATTTTCTCCTTCATAATATTTAGAAGTGACACTACACAAATTGTTTGCTCTAAAGAGGTCACTCTAGGAGAAAGCAAAAAGGAAGTAACAGTATTAAATCAGTCACGCGAAGGTGTGATGTGACACATAGCTTGTCTTAATGAATTTTGTTCACAGAGTCTAATTCCTGGTCACAGCAATTTTGGTGTATTGAGTTCTAGCCCTGCACTTGCTGGATAAACAAGATTTCATCACAGCTCCTGGCTCGTGTCAGTAAGTCCTTTCCTCTCAGGCAAATCAAATATTTTAACCACCACCTCTCAACAGCTTTCATGCACAATTGCATGTAACTCTCAACATATGAAGAAGCTCAGAGATGCAGATCTGGGGGTGGAGAGAATCCTAAAGGTGCTCTCATCCCCTTTAACATTCATTACGTGATGGCTCCTTGTCCCATGCAGTTTGCAGCTGCATGGCTTCTCCTTCCCACTGGGGCAACGTTAGCCTTGACTTATGCCTGCATTGCAGTTGCACAAGTGACTGGTCTGTAACACAGGGAGGCAGGAGTAAGGCTGGCTGCTGGAAGGTGCTTGGCCACAGCAGCAGGGAGCTCAGTGCAGGCCAATGTGTGTTTTGGTACTCAAACTACTCTAAGTCTGTCTCCTTTGCCTTCATCTTACATTGTGCTCACACAGACTGTTGTGCTGATGCACTGTTAGCTTTTGCTTCTTCACACCACCCTCTATGATAGAAGAATTTATGCATAATTTTCATATATGACAATCAAACCACTGAGAAACTAAAGTCAGTATTTGAAATGGTCTGCAGGGGAAGCAAAATTCTGAATGCAAACTGACTGCCATTGCTCATCTGCTTCTGAATTTAGATCTCCATCTTTAGGTATTTGCTTTTGCAGGTTATCACAGAGTAATATAAGCTATTGAAAAAGACGCTCCAAGTAACATCAAAAATAAGAATAAGCTCATATTTCCTGCAATTTAGACGATTAGCTCACTGCTCTTTACCATTCTTGTGTCTGGATACCCTAATGACTATAGTAAGCATACTGAAGAAGTGCAGATGTCTCAGCTATACATAATAGCCATAAGTAACACCTACGGGAGCGCTGTATATATTTAAAGTGTGTAAGGACCCGGCAGATATGGCAAGATTAGGATATAAAATTTTTGTACCTGAGATATCCTTGTAGCATTTGTTCTTGAAAGTTGTGTAACGCCTTTCCTTTTGCATTGACCTCTGAGATAATGTACATCAGGAACGTCATATTATCAGGAGAGCCAGGCAGTAGCCTGGGAGTTGGTACAAGGGCACATGAATAATGGCATTATTTCCAATCAGAAAATTGCTAAATTTAAGTCTATTACTGAGTCTAACAGAACACTGTGCAGCTTGGCACCTTATGTAGGGTGTGCACCTACATAAAATTGTGTTGATAACGGGAAACAATAAGGTTCAAAGAAAAAGCTGAGAAAAAAAAAAATCTTCTGAGTGTGTGGAAGGGAATACTAAATGTTTAGTGATATTTTTTTAGCTGATCTCTTGATTTCAAAGTGTTTTTTAAATATCCTTCCCCAACAAAGTGAAATGGTAAGCCACAACCTGAAAAAAGAAACAAAACCAGAGATACAGGGAAAATTCTTATCAGGTTGGAGCTGGTCTTGCCTTCATCTGAGACATTTCATGCAGGGCAAGGTGAGCTACTTACACCTCCTAGCTCCATACACCCATAGCAACATTGTGCTTAATTTATAACTATCCCAAATGAGGCTGTTGCTGTGAATACCAGAACACGGAGCAGTTGTGTGCAGCTGAACATACAAGTCCTTAAAATAATCCTTACTCGCACATGTTTAACTGCCACCACAAGTATTGTCAACAGAGTAAAATGCTTTGCTGATCTGGGGATGGATTCCTGTTTTCAGAATCCATGTGACTAAACGTGGCATCACTGGATCTGTTGCAAGCAGGCTTGTTATTACCAGGAAGGTTCCTGTCTGCACCTAGAAACACAGAATAACCTCCAAAATTAAGATGGTGCAAACATAATTCTAATGTTTCCCAGGAGTGTCTGGCTTTGTGACTTTAGCGGTGCCAGTACAAGGCAGAACTATTTTTTTTATTTCATGGTAATATGCTTCATTCAGCATTTATAATCAGGAAGCTGTAAAAGTAATGATTCTAATTCACCACCAGAAAAAAAAAAAGTGCACTTTTCCTATCCAAACGGCCGGAAGATGAGCCAAAACTAATAATGTCAGTGGTAATTCCTGTCTTGTGTTTACATGGTCAAAAATGGGAAGCTGCATGACTTTGATAAAACTGCTCTTCAAAAATTGTCATCGAATGTCTAAATTATTCATTTGAATGCATTGCCACTAAACACATACTAAACAGGAACCAGGCTCTTAAAGACAAACTAACAAAATACTGGGTTTGCATGTTTTCTTCTTTGCTATTTAAGTGGAGAGAAGAAGAGTAATGATGTGCTGGTTTTTACGCTGCATTAACTAATTATAGACATTAAAGACGAAAACCACATATTTTATTTCAAGCTTTCCCTACCTATTGACATGGCTGACATATCCAGTTCTTTATATCCCAACTGCTCTTTCTTTGTACAAACATGCTTTACAGCAAAAAATACCATGAAATAATTAGGAATGTAGTTCCTTTACCTGTCCTGTCTGTGTGTCCTTCCAACTTCAAAGGTCACTGTTAGGAGTTGAGAGATCCTCTGTGAGGAATGCTTTTATTTACTGTAAGTGGAGTTTTCTCTTGCTCTTGTCTACATGTCCACCTCCATAAGGCTTCTCTTGCAACTTCTGCAAAACCCAATGCATATAGCATGAGCACATGCTCTGTTGGAAAGCTGGAATCACCTGGACTTTTTAATAAGAGGAGTCAAAGTAGAATGACAGTGATAGAGCCCTGCATATGTGAATATTTTCACTTCCATAGTTTATACACTGTGACACTAATGTGGGTGTGTGGGGAAGGTAATATATTTTTCACCTTCATTTCTGGGGTTTTAGCTCTAAAGGGAAATCATGCAAAAAAGTAGGCTAGCAGAAGTCACTCATTGCACAAAGGATACAGAATAAGCAACTCCACATACTTAACTACATCATGAAGAAAAGACTTTTCTATCCATTAAAACCAAAAGAGGCTTTGACCTTAGTCTTAGGTTGGTGCCTGGACATAAGCACAAGTCTTGCTAAATGACTGAGATCATCAATATGTGCTTGGATGTATGTTCTCAGGACACCTATGCCCTATTGTGATACCTGCATGCATTTGCAGCTTCCCTGAGATATCAAGACAAGATTGCTGTGAGCACCAAAATAACCCAAGACAGCAAGGGAGGTAATCTCCCACGTTATGGGTCCTTAGAGAATGGAGAATTTAAAACCCTACTGGGAGTACGATGCTACTGAGTCTTCCTGGTCCAGTCACAGAGGATGAGGTTTTTTGTAAGGGTCAACAAAATCCTAAGTCCAGTTCAGACAAAAGACCTAACATGACAGTTCCCTTAGTCTGAGGACCTATTTTTATTTTTGCCTTTTTGCAGGGTCAGTACTATCTCTTGGATCCATCCTCCCAGGTAAGAAAGGGCTGAGATTCAGTTGGTAACTGGAACACCTGACTGCCGGCAGTCTTCAGGACTACAAAGTATGGAGCATGTATAGAAAGCTTGAATAAAAGCAAACAGGCTGGTCTGCTCTGACAGGGAAAAGAAATCTCTGAAGTACTACTCCTGCACCTGAGGTTCCAGAAAATACTTCTTGAAACTATTTACTTGGGCAAGCATGTGGTTGCATAAGTGAAGATGACACATCAAAGACTAATTCTGTCAGTTTTTGACTTTTTAGTACCTAAGAACCCATGATACTGCAGTAGGGAAATAGGACTTCTGCAGTTCCTCCTTTGTTTCATTATGTTAGTGTAGCATTAAAAGGAATTATTTTCTGGTTTTGATTTTAGGTGTAGTCCCCTGTTTCCATGTAAATGTAAGGCAGAATTGCACCATTTAATGGTTAAGAAAAGAAAAGCAACACCAGGAAAGCTGGTTTCTCACCTGTCTTATTGCCTGGAGTTCTAAATTAATTATCCCTCTTAAGGGAAAATGGATGTTGAATGGGGAATAAGGCACAGCTGCTGAAGCAGGGTATAAATAGGAAAAGGTATTAGAAGAATAAGAAGGTGCACTTTGTGCTAGAAAGACGTGTAAGGCAGCAGTATTCTTAGATTTAGATTGTTAGAATTAATTCAGCAGTAATATAACAGATATATTGAGGTGTAGGGGTTTGGGGGCTGGGGGTGTGTGTGTCTGTTTCCTTGCATTGCTAATAAAGCTTAAGGGAAAAGCCAAAGTTGTGATCTCACTGGGACAGTCCCTTTTCCCACAGGGAAATTGGTGAGCCAGGACGCTGGGGCATGTCCCAGGACACCCTTGTTCTGCAGCCTATGGTATTTCTGACATGGAGTGTGGTATTTCTGAGATCAATTGTGAGATTTGCATCCTGTGCTCAAGTTATCTCAAGGCACAATAAATACTAATCTTCTAACATCAGAGCCTGCCTACAGCACTCAGTCTATATACAGAACAATATCATATGTATAGCAGGTGTGCATTTGCATGTGTACTTGATGTTTGATTGCTTGCAGTGACATCCTTAAAGACAAGAATAAAAGCATGCAGGCTTTGCAGCAGTGCTGAGGTTATCGCTCTACCATACCCAGTACCCAACAGTGTTTCAGAGGGTGTGTTTATAAGTAGATAGGTAAGAGATAAATTGTCTTTTGGGACATCTTTACCCACCTTGCATCTATATGAGGTTTAAGTTCCATTATATCCCATCTAAACATATCTGTGTGTTTAGACAGAGCATTACTTTGATAATATTCCTTGAAAACCCTTCTGGCACTGTATTGCTCTTGTTTAAGCTTAGTCAGCACCAATCACTTAAAAGCCTGTATGGGTTTAACTGAACTGAATTAAAAACAGTCCTTTGTAGACAAACCCTGAGAATTTAGAGCAGTTTGAGCTGTGTTGATGTCTCTTTAGGCATGATGGAGGAGCACCTGGGGTGTTACATGCCCTTTTTGTCATCCTGGGAAAAAAAAATTTGTGTTTCTCTCTCCATGTCTCACAAGTCATAGCACCTGAATTGCTGCATGAAAGGAGAATCAAAATGTAGGCCAAGTGATTAGACAGAGATGAGCAATGCTGGATTCTTCAATTTATGCTTCCCCAGATAAAATAAAAGGAGAGGGGACATCTCACAAACAGGGCAAATTATATAAAAAAAATTTTAGCTTGTAAAGTTGGGGGGAAAAAATTATTATTTTAAAACTTAAACTAGTCTATGAAAACTGCACCATTGATTTTCATACTAACTTTTGAAGCAAGTGGTCAAAGTTTTCAAAAGTGAAAAAGTCCACATTTTTTTACACATGAGTATTTCCCTTCCTCTCTGCCTCTCCAATGGACGCTAATCTAATACCCACCTTAAAGAAAGCTTCCTGCCGCTCCTTGGTATCTGTGTGGAAAATCAATTAACTACAGTATTAATGAGGCCTGATTATAGGACTTTCCCTGCCTGTTGTTTTCACCTCTCTTTTCTGCCAATATTTAACTAGGGATTACATATGCACAAAAATTTTTATCTATTCCTTCCTTTCATCAAGCATTGATGATTGGAGTTCCTGCTTTTATGACTTTCCTCATAAATATCATTTTAGATTAGAGTGTTCAGAATAGGCCAGCTTTACTAGGAGCCAGAATTTTATACTAGCATTGTCAGTACTCATTGATAATGATGATGTAGGATTCTTTGTGCTGCAGTTAAATTCTAGACTCAGGGGGTTCCTTCTTCCTTGTTGACACATAAAATGTCTTCTCTGCTATTCCTTCACAGGATATGTGAAGGAGAATGACGAGGTTTCTCATCTTTCACAGCAGGAGGGGTATCTTAGACTGTTGAATCTGGCACAACTCCAAGTCTTCTTCTGGAGTCAGATACCCAAGTCATTCCTTTACCCCATAATGTGGTAGTACCACTTTGCATTTCAATGCAAGGTTGGGAGTATGGCTTTAAACCCTCCCCTCAGTTCTGGGGAGGGAATTAATCTCTTTATGGAGCTCCTTAACCCCAGTTAATTATACTGGAGCATGCAGAACCTGCTCCTGACTTTGCTGGGCCAGTGAACAAGAGCATCTTTAGATGCTTTAGAGCTGGTGCTCGTGGAACCTGCTTGGGAGGAAGGTGTCCAGGGCTGCAACATGCACTCAGGCTAATGGCTTCATACCATGATACAATGCTGGAGCTGTTCCATCTACTTCAGGCTTTCATTGATCAGCTACAGCTGAATTACACTTCTGGATCTGGAGGTGTAAATCTTGATGCTTGGTTTCAGGTCTGGAATCTATACAGTAAATTGTCTCTCATGTATAATATAATACTGGGATGATTTGGGTTATCTATCACAATATACAAGTTCCAGCCTGACTAGTATGAATTATCTGTACTTGATGTCTCTGTCAGCCTTTCTTCTACTGAAGGCACTGTATGGTGCCAGCAGATCTATCCAGGTTGATCATTAAAGGCAGGTACATGAGCAGGCTCTGGAGAAAGAAACAAGAGTATTTCTGTTCTAGGTAAGGCTCTTTTCTTCCAAAATTTGTGCATAGAGCCAGATCTTTGACTGGAAAATTGCTAAAGCCTGGCCTAACAGATGATGTTAGGACAGATTTGGACTCTCTTCATTCATCTCCCTGGAGGAGCTGAATGAAGTGTAGCAGGGATGGGGAGGGAAGGAAGGCAGATGAACATGTATCAGTACAGAAGGATTTTGGATTGTTTACTTGTTTAGGTAGGCCAGCTAAGGGAAGATTGCTGTGTGGACTACTCCCCAAACAGTCTGGCTAAACACCTCTCCTGCTGTTGCTCCTGAACTGCAAGCTGAAAACCCATGGTATGTCCAAGGTCTTAATGCTGGAAAAGGGTGGTTACAGGATTGAAAAAATCCACTGTGAGTAGTGTTGATCTTGTTTTGCTTGGGACAGGGGAGTTGTTCAAGGCTGTAATGTAGTCTGTGTACAAGAAGAAAAGCAGAGGGAAGAGAAAACACCTGAGCCCAGGGATGCTGAGGGAAGCTAAAGTCTGGTGCAGCGAGACTGCAGAACAAGGCACTGAGCTAGGGAGAGCTCACCCTGGGAAGGAGTAACACCACATCCACTCACTTCCAGAGAACAAATAAACATGATTGCGATCATCCATGAACACATGCACTTTTTTTTCCATGGTATAAAGGCCCTTTATGTAACTCTTTAATTTAAACCAGTGAAATTGGAGCAACATAAAATTAATTTATCTGGGTCCTGTTCTGTAAGCATCAATTATAATGTCTAATCTACATGAAGTGCTGCTAAGTTTAGTAATCAGCTCTTTATTATGCAGCACCCAAAAGCATTCAAATATATTCACATTAAGATGTAAGAACATACAAATGTTAATTGTAGAATTATCCAAATGTTAACAGTTGGGTTTTTTTGCCTCCTAAGGCTATAAACAGCTACTTTGATTAGGTTGCCACGTTCCACTAAAATATATTTTCCAGGAGAAATTTCTCAATTGGAGCTTTGCTTGACAGCAGGCACAAAACAATGTACTATCAGAAAGTACAGAAAACGTAGAGGACTAGCCTTTATTTATAACAATGACACTGGAAATCAAGAGTTGATACTTGCTGAAAGTATTTCACTGATGGTGGAGGAAGGAGGGATGCATTGCTGTGAACATGCTGTAAATCATTTAAGTTCTCAATCAAAAATTTACTCCACACCTACATTTTTTTTCCTGAGATATTGCTGGGAAAAAAATCCTGAAAACTGCTGCCATCTCTTCCAAGGTCATACACTGTGTCATTATAAGGAATGTTCAATTTTGTTCCATATTGGATATTTTATTGGCCTTTTAAGTGTTTTGGGAATAAAATTGTGTATTCTTTTAATTTCTTTCCATTTTGCTCCTGCACTCCAATGTTTTTCTTTTCCTTACAGCAGATTATTGTGTTTTGAGGTTACATTTTTTTGTCCATCTCTTAAATTTTACTGTCTTCTGTTTCTTTCTTCTCATTATTGTTTCTTCTGTGTCCTTCCATTCTTCTGCTTGTGCTGCTTTCGTTTCCACAAAAGTCATCTTTGCTGTCATAGGTCGCTTGTTAGTTTCTCTCTTCCTCCACTTTAATTCATGTTCAATTCTCCTGACTCTATTTTCTCATTTAGGTGTGTATTTGGTCTAATTGAGATGTATCTAGTTTTCCCCATAGCAGCCCTCCCAGTGCTGTGCTTTGCATTGAGAACTGGAAAGGTGCTGGTAACACACCTATGTTGGGGCTACTGATTAGCAGGGCTTGCACAGCACCAAGGCTGCTTTTCCAACATTCCCCCTGCAGTGGGATGGGGTGGACAAGATCTTGGGAGGGGACACAACTGAGACTGATGACCCGAACTGAACAAAGGGATATTCCATACCATATGATTTCATCTTAACAATAAAAGCTAGAAAAAGGGGGGGGAGGGGGGAGCATCTGCTTGTCCTCCAGAGCAACCACTACACGTGTGGAGCCCTGCTTCCCAAAAAGGGGACAGACATCACCTGCAGATGGGAAGTAGAGAATAAATCTTTGTTTCCTTTTGCTTCCACGCATGGCGTTGCTTTGCTTCTTAAACTTCCCTTGTCTTAATGCATGACTTTCATCTTATTTTCTTCCCCATGGTCCAGCTGAGCTGGGGGATGTGCGATAGAGTGGCTTGGTGGGCACCTGGCATCCAGCCAAGGTCAAACCACCACAAGGTGCCTGAAATGGATCACTCAAAACAAGTAAACAAAAATAACAAAACAAACCACTGGCCAGAAAATGATGGCACAGTGCCAGAATTAGTACACAAGACCATGCTAGTTATGGAAAGCAGTAAGAAAAAGGTTATGTCTGCCTTCCTGAAGGTGAAAAGAAAGGCAAGTGGATTGGAAATTAGCAGCTGTAGTCTAACTCTAGCTGGCTTTTGCTACCTCAAACTGTGAGATGCTGGAGGAATCTGTAGGTTGTCTAGTTGCTGCAAGGAAGAGGTATTCTAATTTTTTTTCTTCACCTTCCCTCATTTTTTGGAAAACCTTCTCCTTTGGGCAGAAAGGTAGAGAATGTCTGTCTGTTCCTCTGAGTAGAAGGACCTGCAGTGGACAGAGCCTTCTCCCACCCCCATGAGCAGCAAGAACACAGTGATGGGGACAGCAGGACTGAATATAGAGCAGATCATCAATAGGGAGCATCAGAGATGAAAAGTAATTTCTCCAGGAAAAATAACATCAGCTTGCCCTTCTGGTTAAGGTAACTTAAAGACATCCCATAAGAAACACCCAAGTTGTGTTTTACTTCTATTGCTAGTTCTCAAACACAAATACAATATGGGTATTCTTCTGATTTTATTCATCAAATAGCAGCGCTGCGAGGCAATCTACCTTACAGCTTCTTCTGGTCTCTCACCGAGGGCTTTGTCCACCATTTCCAATGCTGATAGGACTGACACTGATGTTTTCCTGCAGAGTGTGAACAGGTGTGAAAGGTGCAGGGCTATCAAAAAAAAAAAAATGGAGGTTTTTGAACAAACCATACTCTATAAATCTCTTTTTCACTCTGATTTCTTATTCTTTAAATAGAATTATGCAACATCCATAGACTTGTATCAAGAAAGAATATGGTACATAAACTCATGTCAGCAGGAATATATATATTTAAAAAAAAAAAAAAAGGGTGTGAACATAGAAGGAATAACCCAATCACTTATTTAAAGTAGTTTTGATTTTGTATGAAGGCAAAGTTGGCATATATTGTGATACATAATGTGCTGCTCAGCTAGGCTAGGTTCATGTTGTATTCTGAAAGGAATTTTTGGAAGGCATTTTGTATCACTCTTCTTTCTGTTTCTGATGATTTGACCTATACTATTTGTAATAGCTTATGGCTGGTGAGGCTGCTCCTGTCTCTTTGTTTGTACCATAAATTTGAGACCTTACCCTTCACTTACAACTTGGAAGGCAGGAGAAAAAATGACGTTACAAGAAACCATTGTGCAAAGAGCATTAGGAAGAAGTAATGGGTCATAACACCATGGGTCATACCTTGGCATAACAACAAAACTCATTTGTCATTTGAGAATCATTTACCGTTTGGATAGTAGTAAACTATCCCTGCATGAGTTATGCTTTCATCTGTTAATTAAAACTGATGTTGTAACGTAAAAACTTGAAAATTAAATAAATAACTAAATTACACTTACAGTACTGGAATAGCTGAATTGCAAACAAACAAATGAGCAAAAAAAAGACTCCAAAGCTTTCCAGATGGTTGATTCCCACTGATGTACATTTTTTCTCTGGAGCTGCAAAACATGTTTAAATTATGAAATTTGGTGTGACTACAAGAACTTGGCAAGCACTCATTAAGTTTTTAGTCTGAGAAGTGATACTACAGAGTTAGAGAACTGAAGATGAGCAATTGTAGAGTTGTATGGCTGTCCTTGTGTATGGACAGCATTGTCAGCATGGTTTGTAGGGCCTGGGACTCTGGTTCCCAGGGTCTGACTTTTTCATGTGCTGTACTCCTGCTGCTTCCTTGGGCCAAATCCATCCTTGGCAGATTTGGTGCACTTGCATTAGTAATTCATTTTTCCATTGCTCAAAATTGCTTGTTTAGCAGCCCCTGCACTCTGTTACCAGCTTCTGTGGATGCCAGGTGACTTGGTACATGTGTCTGGCTCCTGGCAGTGCTTGGAGAAGTAAGGCAGCCAATGAGAATCCGGCTTTGCTGCTGTAAATCCCATCGTGCTGCTGGGGCAGACCTTCTGCTCCGCAGACAGTGCCCTTTCTTTTGCTGGGCTGTCAGAACAGGGGGGGGGAAGGCTTGCAGTGGGTGCTCTGGGTTGGAGGATGATAAAATAGGAAACACACAAATAGCATTTTTTACTATATGCTTGGAATATATCCTGAGGCTGTCAATGCTGAGTTTTGAGTTCAAGTGGTGTCTTGCACCCTCCATTCAAACTGGGAACAGGCTGGCAAGCAGGTCTTATTCTCCAGGCACAGGGAACACACCCTACTGGGGCAATGGTAGGGACGAAGACTGAAGATGTGCCTCATAGGAGGAGATTTGTACTTGAGAAAAGTGGGAAACTTCTTTTGCATCTCAGTTCCTCCTGGCTGCCATCACAAGAGGAGAAAGCCAGAGCCTTCCTCCTGCAGGACTTATTGAGGCTAAGGAAAGACCTCTTTTTTTTTTTTTTCTTCCCCCTCTCTGATGCAGCTTGTTGTGCAGGTGTGGTTTGAAGGCAGTCCTTTCTTCACTGATCTGATGATAGAGACTGTTCCCCACTCTGTGGCAAGGGCAGGTTGGTTACTGATACCTCAAGATACCGGGTTATTATTCTCTATTAATATAGAGAAGAGAGGGAGAAAAAAAAACCAAAAAACCCCACTGCTGGCCTTCTAGTAAAAAAAGTTACACCTGGAGTTAGCAAGGATATTACACCATTGTGGGGTGCTGCTGAAAGCCAACTTCTGCTCAACACCAGACAATAGATAAATCACTTTGAATTATTCAGCTGTAGCTCAGTTATTCAAGAAGAGGATGTGGCAACTATTCATGTCAAGGGGAGGCAGGTGAGTAACTGTAGTTCCCTTGTGCAAGCCTGGTACATGCAGGATACCCACTGGCTGTCCATATTATGTTAACATCAAAGAGGTCCCTCAAAAGGGACCTCCTGCAATCCCCACTTCCCTGGTCTCTAGGGAACTACCCTACAACTACCATTATATTGATGTCACATTCTTGCTTTCCAAGTAAGTAATGGACCTGTAGTAAGCATGTATGTAAGCACTGAAGTGATTGACCTGCTCTGTACCTACAAAAGTATGGTTTGCTGTCTGCTCCTCAGATTTATTGCCAAAAGAAAGTTCCTCTGGGGCTCAACCAGCTGCTATCATGCATTTGTGGACTCCTGCCATGTGTCACTGCCAGTATATGAATTAAAAGCAAATGCTGAAAGCTGAAGAGATAAACAACAGCATAGCAGGAGGAGATGCTCTTAAGCCAGTGCAGTGGACATGGTGTGACTCCTTTCTAATAACTCACTGTCCATCAAGACAGTATCATGTGTAATAACCTGCAGATGGTTCAGCAGTGGGTGGCTTTAATATAGTCGGGACTGTCTGGCATATAGGTACTCTGCACTGTCCTGCCCACCCTCTCCTTTCACCAGCAGACAGCCTTGCACTGTGTTGCTGTCAGGTGAAGTGAAGGAACATGCACTTGCTGCCACACAAAACACATCTGGCTGGCTCCCAGTGGGCTTGTATGCCTTCCCCAGGCAGGGAGGAAAGACAGGAGGGTCCACCTGATGTCACTGACTTTTTGCAGTGGTACCAGAGGAGAAATGTGACAAGCAGCAGAACTAAAATATCAAGGATATTCAGACAGTTTGCTGCTGTGATTTTTTTTTTTTTTAATATTTGCTCTTCTATCCAGCAACACGGCCTGATTACACACACTGCCACTTTCAAGGGATATCTCTGACATTCACGCAGTATGGAAAGCTTCTGGGTACTCCATGTATGCTAGGACTTGCATCGTACAAATGCATATACAGACTCAGATGACCTCGAGATGCTTACTGCACTTTAGTAAGATCAATGACATCATAAAACAATTTCTCATGGAAGTTTTGAGAAAGAGAAAACAATCTAAGCCCTTGAAAAGGAAAAACAGGAAGGCGTGTCCATATGAGGGGTATATAGGGTAATGTTATTAAAGTTACTTTTCCTAGACGAGCTAGAGGAAAATAGAGAAGCATATTCAGAAAATGTTTACACAGTACTGGAAGGGACCTTCCACTGCAAGCACTGTCATGTAATCCATGATAAAAACATAAAAAACACAAAGTGAAGAGTCTCTACACTTCACTGTTTACATTGAAGGACTACTGCAAAAACTTGCCAATAATGTTAGAGACCATCTTCAGATTTACCACTTAGATATGTTGATGATGAACTTACCTTCATTATTATAAACTAATCACAAGTACTGAGATACTAGGGACATGTGTGTTGAATAACATCTGATGGGACTGAAAATAAAGGGAAGTCAACTGCCCAACTCTAAATCACACAGGAAGATGCATGGGTTGGACCACTTTGTCTTCTAGGGTTGAAGTCTTTCTTTAGACTGAAAAACCCTAACTGAAAAAATCCTTGCATTTTGCATTAATAATAAAGCACTGTACTTCTGAGTGAGCACAGATTTGTTACAGTTGATTAATAAGCTTTCTTTTATGACTTTCAGTGAGCAGTTTTTATGTAACCTGCTTGTCTTTCTATATATAATTTACAATACTGCATATTTTGTTCCAGCTGTGGTTGTGTTGATGCTCTTACAATTCACTTGCAGCCAATGCCAAACCCCTTCAGCTCACCTGAACACTTAGACAAGTCAACTTGATTTGCTCCACTGCACACAGTAAGCCAAGAGGAGGGAGTACAAGCAGATTCAAGAGCTCAGCAGGCAATCTTAGTCTCACTAGTGATGCTTAAATACAGGGAGAGAGAGATTGAAGGGGAAATGTGCTCTCTCATACATGTTTGGGGTCAGTGGGGCTTCGCTCTTCTTAAGACAGTAATGAGAAATGATCTTCAAGAGAAAGGAACCCCAGGTCTACCTTGAGCTGTTGCCTCCAGCACATAGTAAAGTCTAGCAGAACAAATCCTGCCCTCACTCAGGTCACAGTAGGTGGGGACGGGAATGCTGATGAAGGGCAGAGATTCTTGTCTCACACACTGGCTCCTTGTCTGAAAGGCTTAATAGGACTGTGGTATTTTTTATACCTTTTTTTTTTTTTTTGTAAGGTGAATATAGTGGTACCTTAAAAGATTCAAAAAGTATTGTTCAATGCTAAATTGAATTTCTTATCATTAGACTGAGTAAAGAAACTCAACTCTTTTCTTCTAACGTACAAATGGAAAAACACAATCTTATTAGCAGCATTATCCTGAAAGCTCTGTTTTCCTCCCTGATGCATTATCCACCTTCTGGGGGAACTCTTCTCTAGCACCATGCTTCTGGCCTGCTGCTTTCAGAAGACCTGGAGCACAAGCCTGAAGGTAAACATATCCCAGTTCAACGAGGAGACTATTTAATATCCTGAATAGATTTACTGTCACACTTTTGAGAAGTAATTTTCACACCTTTTAATAAGAAGGACCTCAAAAATAATAATTGCAATGTCTGACATTAATATTATATTGTAAGCAGAGGAAAAACATTCCCTTAGTTCCCACTCATTCCTATTATGTGCATCTTTGTGTGTATGTAGCTTTCAGAAAAGCCTAGGAAGATGCTAACAGTCTTTTTGAAAAATGATCATAGATATTTGATTTTATAATTAATCAAGGATCCTATACTGGAAGAAATTTTGCTTGTCAAGAGAGCTAGTTTTTAATATAACTGCAGTTTTTTTAAATCAAAGCATTCGATGCAATATTGGTCCACAACACAAAGATATCACAGCTGATACAAACGATTGGGACCATGAACTGTATGGAACAGGATGGTATTTACAGGTCTGGAAAAATAAATAATCTTGTGGAAAAAAAAAAACCTGCAAAAAAGGAAAGCTTCAAGAAGAAAAACTCTTTCATTTTGCCATATTCTGCCTAACTAAAATATTTGCATAGAATTTTGCAAGTGAGAGTTGGGAGAGACATCTACAGTTAAAACAGCCAAGACTTTCAGTAGTTTGCCAAAATTTTAACTACCAGACTAAAATATTCCAAGCTTGCTGTCTGCCTCAAGCTGTAATGAAATGGTCCAACAATGTTAATGAAAATGGTTTTGGAAAAAAAAAAAAGTGTTTTTAATCAAAATTATTCATGCCAGCCATTTTTTTTTGAAATAGACAAGAAATCAATGTACGTCTGCTTCAGTCTGCAATTTGCCTCTTGAGCGACCATTGGATTGCCTTTTGCATTAAAGACATACAGACCTGGCGGCAACGTAAGACTTGGAAAATCACTGATATAAGTGGATGCTTTGTTATTGACTTTACTGATACCAGTATTTTACCCATCAATATCAGCCACGTTACCATTAGTGGCAGATGATAACACATTGAGTAGAGCCTTTTGGCAGAAGCAGCAGCAAAGTCCTCCCTGGGGAGCATGCAGATCAAAAGCCATGTAGCTACATGCACTGTAGCAACTGCGTACAGCACCGAGTTCAGGTTAATAAGCCATATCATGAGGAGTGTTATCTTGGGCATCATCCTAATACAGTTTCTAGTAAGCTCTGAGCACAAGCAGAGCAGTCTGCCTCAAAAGCCTATGTGGACATGCTACCTATGAAATAGGAATCTGGTTTTGTGCCATGCGCCTGAGCTTTTTCAACCATGAGGGTTGGAAAAGATGAAATGTGTCCTCTTAAGCTTGTACATACTAGGGACTGTGAGGAAAAATGTCTTTCATTGCCAGCTCTGAAATTACTTGTGCCATAGCACCCTAGTGTTTACAAACAAGAGTAAAGGAAAAGATGCAAAGGGGGCATTTATTCAAGCATTTTATAACTGCAGTTAATTATGCACGTAAAGCTTTCCTCAGCATTCGCTGTCAACGTGTTTATCTAGGAACATCCAGGCTTAAAAATAAATTAATGGTCAGTGGTATAAATCGGTAAGAACCACTACACATGCTAGATCAACACAGGCTGTATCAGAGATTGTCTGACTGTGAGATAATGGTATAGACCCCAGTTTCAACATTCTCACTGAACTTTGCATGTTCAAACTTCAAATACCTACTGTGTTTCTACACTTACGGCATACTTTCAATCACTACACATGTTGATGCCCAAGGTAAATTTTGCCTTAGACAACCTGGAAAGAAAACAGTAATAATAAATTCCTCTGTGTGGACACTCTGAGACATAGTGGGGTTGTGATTGTAACGTGTCCTGAATCTTTGTATAAGATAAGAAATACAAGCAAAAGATCATGTTACTTTACCAAATTTTCAATGTCTTTAGAAAAATAATTTTTAATGTGAATATTGTGCAGATTGAGTAGGTTCCCCTGAAGACAGCTGTAGTCTTCTGCTGACACGACCAGGTGATGAGGTGCTCTACCTTTACCAGAGGCAACCATTTTAAATGCACCAGGTTTCATCTGATTATTACAGATGTTAGGACTTTTCTTCTGTGTTTCTTTGGGCATTCTGTTTTCAACTGCCAAGATTTGTTTGTACTGTTCATCTTTTCCCAAGTCCTCCTCCTAAGTTACAAGGGTGAAATCTTTAGCATTTGCGTACGTTTATATGTACTATTTATAAAGCTATAACTTGCAAATGTTGTCCTACACTGACAAACCACTCTTAATGAGCAAAGTACTTATCTTTTTCAAGGAAGAAAATGCAACAGTATAGCTGTATCCTGTCCACAGCAAGGTGCAAGGTCAATCTAAGGAGCAGCTGTAAAATTGGAGGTTCTCAGATTCACTCTATGTCCTCCCTAGTGGGCTATGTCACACCGAAGTCAGGAAGAAATCAGTGGAGAAACAAAGATGAAAGTGTCATCATCAGTTGCACCGTGTTTAGAAGTCCAAATGTATAGACAGAGTTGTACCACAACAAAACTCTCAATACCAGAATTATTCTCAGTATGTCGACCTGACCCTGCCACTTATGGCTCTGTAGGGAGTTTCAGATCCTCTGTATGGTCTTGCTTTCTACAACTTTAAACATGTAAAGTCCACTTGATGTTAAAAGTGACATTGTCAGTACATCTAGTTTTCTTGCAGAGCCATGGTTCTGACAGCTGTTACTTTGATGACTGCCCTTCTTTCGATGCACAAGTCAGGTCAGGGAACTGACATCGGAAAGGGAAAGACTGTGAAAGAACAAAGAATGGCTTTTTCTAAAGAAACTATACTTCCACTAATTCTGAGATGCCAATACTTGTCTGCATTTCATGCAGTTACCCAAACATTTCAAGTCCTTATATTTTGCTAAAACTGTTTTAAGAACCACAACAGTGAAGATAATAGGCCTGAATTTTACCCTGCAATAAAATTGCACAGCCAGGCAGACATGACCTGTTGTCATGCAGAAGCCATTTTTGGGGGGAAGGAAATAAGAAATTACAGGAAAAGCCAGACAGTGTTAGGGACCTGAATAACAGTGTCTGTGCTTGTTGACAGTGAAAGCTCTAGAGGTCTGAATGCAAACCACACAGGGATTCCTATCAAGTCCAATATTGTTTGCTAGTTGAGTAAGCCATTATGCCTCACTGGAATTAAAATATTTTTTTATTACTACTTTTATAATAATTTACTTGATTTACATTCTCAATGGGAAAAAAAAAAAACAAACCCCAACAATCCCAAAACAATGAAATAGACATGGAGCACTTCATTTATACACCAACAAATGTATCCATTTCATTCACTTTGAAACAAACACTTCTGGAACCACAACCAACCAACCAACTCCTCACTAGCTCCATATCCATCTCACATTCAAGCCAATGTTCTCCATATTTAATGGCTATAATTGCTGCTCCTATACCCTGTGTGTTAACTTGATCCCTTTAGCCCTGCCCGCGATACTGGCCTTCATCCAGCTCATGTGCTCCTCATGCAGGTTGCTTTCATAAGATTTCCTTCCCACACATCCTTTTGCATGATACGTCCACCCTGAGCCTTAGCTGCAGCCTTGTTCCCTTGCCTTCATGTATTTCTACTCTACCACCATGCCCATGAGGAATTCCTAATTGAGTAGACATAAGCAAATGTGAATATGTGATTAAAATAACACTTGCCTCCATTACCAAGACCCCTTGGTCTGTAGGTCTGCAGGTCTGCTGTGCTGACAGGCTGTCCCTGAACTTGTGTGTAATCATTGCTGTTATTCTTGGTCACCCTGTTGCTTATTTCGCCATGGCAGCTCCAGGAGCACCGTGTCAGCTCTTGGTGGCAGAGTAATTTTTATCACATCCTGGTACAGCACCCAGTGTCAGAGGGGGGCGTCTCATTCCAATCGGGATTTTTACAGTTTATGGTATAGGGTAATACAGTGTACGTTCTGGCCATTACCAGATTGAGTAATTCATTGCAGTATAACACCCTTATTATGACTGTCTAGCAAAAGTATTTTAGATTTTCCATCACTGCTTCCTCAGCTCACCCTGGATAACTTCTTCAGCTGAACCTTGCTGTGTCTCCTTTTATCTGAGTGCTGCCACCAGCTCTTGGTGCTGGCGTCCCTTTGGGGTGGTTGGGCTGCAGGCCCCAGGTGGCCAAACTCGGCAGTTCACTAAGTCCAGGAAGGTAAGCTGTACGAGAAAAAGGATTGCGAACCTGCTTCAGCTGTAAAACTCGGCACTTGTTTGTTTTTGTGGGTGTTGTATATTTTTTTTTCTTGACACACAGTAAAGCACTTCTTGTAAAATCAGGAGGAGAGAGGGAAAATTGAGAGCAGGCACGGAGGAACAGAGGGGAAAGCACGGAGTGTGACATGGGCAATCCATGGCAGTGGTTTGCAGCCTGTCAGGGGTTGGCTGGAGGATATTCAGGGAGGGAATCCCTCGCTTCTGACTGCCTGTGTGCTTAGCTCAGTTTGCTTGCCCTGCATTGAGCCTCCTCTACAGCTCATTTCAAATTAAGCTCGAGGAGTCCAACAGTAATTTTGAGACAAAAACGGTGGGAGTTTTGGAACCCTCCAGAGGCCTCTGAAGCACCCCTTTTTCTCTTCGGCTCTGCGTTTCTCCGCTGAAGACTGCAGGCCTGGCAGGAGCAAACAGGGGATTTCCTTCTCGCTCATTCAGCCACCCTTTAAATACATGTAGTAAACACAGGCACGCCGGTGCAGGCATCCTTGCAGGAACTCCACCCGCGCAGCCCCCTGTGTGGTATGCGAGTGCATAGACGCGCTGTAGGGGAGAACGGTACAGCTTGGGCGCGGGGGCTGCGCAGCCGACCGCGCCCGGGGCCGCGCAGGCGGAGCTCCGCGCCCGCGGCCCCGCCGCCCACTTGCCATGCGCTGCCCGCGGCCCTGGGCGGCGGGGGGAGGCGGTTGCCCGCGTCCCGGTAGAAGGAGGGGGAGGGCGTAGCGGCCCGCCCTCGCCTAGGCGGCGGCTGTGGCAGTGGGGTTTCCCCCTTTCCCTGCCGCGTTTCTCCGCGCTGCGGGGGTTGAGGCTGGCGCGGCGGCGGGGCCGCCGGGGCGGGGGAGGAGGGAAGACGAGGGAGGGAGGGAGGAAGGAGGGGGAAGGAAGGAGGAGCCGCCTCCGCTGCGAGGCGGGCGGGTTGCACACACACGCACATACACACACAGGCACAGTGTGCGGAGGAGGAAGGAGGAGGAGGAGGAGGAGGTCGTCGTCTCGGCGCAGTCCCGGCACCCTGCGCAGCGGCGCCCGCCCTGCCTCGCGCCCCGGCGGCGGCGGCGGCTGAGGTAAGGCGGCAGCTGAGGGGCTGCGCGCGCCGGCTCGCTGGCCGCGCGCGGCGACCGTTGGGGGCGACCGTTGTGGGCCGCCGGGTCTGCCGGCAGCATCGCGTCCTTCACGGGTAACGGCTCTGCCCCGTCCCTCGCCTCTGGGCCGTAACCTTGGACTCCCTGCTCCGCCCGGGGCAGCCGTCGGGCGACTCTTCCCGCTCCGGCCTCGGAGCACCAGCCTCCGCTGCCTCCCAGGAGATGGACGTACCCATATACGTCTGTCTGCGCGTACGTGTGTATTATTTTACGTATATATCTATAGATGCGCGTGAATGTGACTGGCGATTGAATTACTCTTCTCATCTTTGTTGCCAGCTGTGCAGCTCGCCGTAGTTTCTGAGTGTATCCGGATTTTGTTACTGCTGGGCGGTGTGACAAATGTTTCTGTGTAGTTAAGTGTAACTTTCTAGTGGTATGTGGTGTGAGGGTTTTTTTGTTGGTTTGTTTTGTTTGCTTGGTTTTTTTTGTGTGTGTGGGGTTTTTTTTGTTTGTTTCTTTGTTTGCTTGGGGTTTTTTGGTTGTTTTTTTTTTTGTCCTTGGAGAAAGGAAGGCTCACCTTTGAATGTTTGTTTTTCTTTCATATATACTGAAAGGTCTCTCGGGATACAGGTGCTTGTGTTGCCTCTGTGTGTGTGTGTAATTTACACGGATGCTTTAAAATCACTTAGTCATTTTTAAAGCAAGGTGCAAAACCATTGTTTCCATTTTGCCAGCAAGGCAATGCACTGTATTTGATGCATGGCTTTGAATTATGTGCAGTCAGACACCTGTTACTTAATCCTGTTTATCCTTTCCAGTTACAGTTATCTAGCCTTGGTCTTAATTTTTTAATATCTGTAAATAAATTGCAAGTATTCCTTCATGCTGGCATCTAGGAGAAACCCAGGAATCTAATCCATTTGTGAGGTACATAACGTGTGTTCGTTAGGTAATACTTTCTCAAAGGGAGGTGATTTTGGAAAGTTACAGAATAATCTTTATCTCCAGGGGAGTTTATATAATGTTAAAGTGTCCGTGGAGATGCATCTGTAAGCTAGGCAGGGAGTAGGGGCTACGCAAATCAAAGTCTTGCACAGTGTAAACCTTCAGTAAAGTGTTCATCGTATTCTCTTAATACATAAATGATTGTGTTTTCCAAACTTCATTTGATGTTGCACAATGCAGTTGTCAGTTTAATAATTGGAATTAATAAGGATCCAAGAGGAAATGTCGCATTTCTGATTCTAAAAGAGGATGGAGCAGGTTTTTCATAACACATTTGTGTTGATGGTTGTAGTCTGTAGTTTACTTGAACAGTTTGAGCAAGCTAATGATATTTACTTGCTTAAGGCTATTTTCTCTAACTTCTGAAAGTGCCACATTGACAGTATTTGCAGGCATTCTCCAGCTCAAGGAGAATATTGCTCTGTACCACAATGTAATAATTGTTGTTATTACTGAGCTGAGAAATTTCATATTATACAGAGACAGTTTCTAAATACATGTTGGGAACGGATTTATTCCTCTGCAACTGGTAACTTTGTAAAGTAATTAAAAATAAACTACAGATTTCAAGGATGAGAATTCCCTTCCGCAGCTGTTAATACTGCTCTGCCTTCAAATGTCAGTTTTGATTCATCTTTTGATGATATCACTAAAAAACAGGTATTAATATGAAAGTCAAACCTCTAGTGAAAATATAACTGTATGTAGCTGTCAAAATAAAATTTTAAGATCTGGTTTGATTGTGGGACGTGAATACATACTTGGTAGAGTAACAATGCCTTCTATTTTATAGACATGCACCCACGCACTGGGGCTTTGTTCTAAAACAGTATTTTCTGTCATGAATTTATGCATAACCTATCCTCCACTTTTTCTTAGCATGCGGGAAAGAAAGAACCTTGAAGGGGGAAGAGAGAAAGGCCAAAAGAGGGAGGGGTGAGAATTCATATGGATTTCCCTTGCTGACAGGGGAAATACCTCTTTGTTACATATTACCCAAAATCACTGCTTGTGTTCAGCTTTCACCTTTTCTAAAATAATGGCGAGTTCTTTGGGCTTGATACACACTGCTGACTTTTGTTGCGGACTTTGGCCATTAGTTCCAGTAATACCTGGTTGTGATGATAAACTTGGGGCTATGCTGCGAGTCTGTCAAGTATTTGTTACAGCTTTGTGGGAACTGGTAGCTTTATTTTCACCTGGTTTACACAGCCTATCTTGAAAACTTCTTGGGGTATAATTTCCATGCTTGCTGAGTTGACTTATTATATATTTGTTTTTCATTTTTTATGGTTTACTTACATTGTTTACTGTTTTACTTTCTTTAGTGGTTTTAACAGCTCAGTTGCTATTCCTTCCTATTCGTAATTTGCTGAAGACTGAAGGCTGAGACTACTGTTTTAATATTTTCCTTAAAAGCTAATTACTCCCTTCTCTACATGAAAGAGAGAAGGGGACAGAGGAATACATATCATAATTTTAAAAATTAGACAAAAAACTTAACGTAGGCATCTTAAGCGTGGTTAGTTCTGGAAATCGATACCTCATTGATTTTTGGAAAAGGTTAGTTTCCTCCATTGTTTCGATTATCTGTCCCATTAGATTTGGGGAATTGTTCTAAATTAGCTTAGAAGTGAAATTTTCTAAATTATCAAATCTCTGCTTGGTTGTTAGTGGAAATCATTATTAAATGTTGCATAAGCATTATTTGCGGGATGGCTAATCAGTAGCCTGGGCTTAGTTCCATTCCCTGATAAATAGGTGCATTGTGCTACTTCAAAAATTACAAAATTGATGGCTTGAGTTCATTTACTAATATTGCAAGATATGCAATGTATCCAGTTTTGGGAAGATTCTGATGTCCGCAGAAGTTGCACATAGCGGAGATATTTAAGACCCATGCTGTTAACCCTTAAAGAGTTTAGGGCATCTCTTATTCTTATGAAGGATGCATGCATAACACCACATCAGAATTGCCCAAGTGCATGCATGAAAGACTTGGATAAATTTTATTTGGTGAGACGTTCTGAGAGCAGGCTTTGTGGTTCTCTTGCTGCTGCAGGAAGAGTAGGTGTTGACTTTGCACTGTGATTTTTGGAGTTTGTATTCCCAGAGGTCTGACCTGTGGAGAGTTTGAATACATGGGATGGAGATGGTATAAATATTGTCAATACCATGCTTTGGCATTAACCAGCCTGCTTTGCTTATGTTCCCATCCTGTGAGCACTAAGCTGTGAAAACCTGTCTTGATGGTCCTTGCCCATCTTCTTATGGTAGTGGTTTCTGGAAGTTTTGTAAATGTGGATAAAGAGGCTTTTGAAACTGTGGAGGAAGACAGCATATCAGCTGTTCTGGAATTGATTAATTAATTATGCCTGGTAGTAACTTGCAGGAAGACATGCCAGTGTTCCCTCAGTGCCTGCAATAAGGTGCTACAACATGGCGAAGAATATCAGAACAGCCCTTTTGCAGCTGTCCTCACAGTGCTGATGTCGGGACTCTAGTTTTCAGGGTTAGATGCTCCTGAGTGGTTTATGTGAGGCACAGAAATAGATCGTGCAGCACAGTTGTGGCTTTAAAGATTCCTCCCCAGCAGACTTCTGGATGATGAGCTGTTGATCTTTTCCCTGTGAGGTTGTCACTAATGTGATTGAAAATCAATACTTACATTCCCTCCTTTCGAAGACCTACATCAGCTTACATAAGGTAATGAAGGGCTATGGTTTCGCTTGTTGCTTTGGTTTTCCAAGTCATTCTAGAACTTGTTAAAGGTGTACCTGTGCAACAGCAAAAGAATCTTGAGAAAATGGAAACAAAACTCTGTCTTCCAACGAAAGAGCACAGCCCTTAGGTAGCCTTTTACTGTTTGCCTTATTAGTTGGATTGGGTGAATGGTATCTGTGAATGGTTGTAATGTTTCATTTCACCTTTTGAGTTCTAAGCAGCAGCAGGCAGCCCTTCTGTGGGAGGGAGCCTGTTCCTGGGGAGCAGTGCAGGTGTCACTGAATTGTTAGGTTGCCTTAATGTAGTGTATCTGCTCATGAAAAGGGAGGAATGCAGTCTTCAGCTTTTAAGGCTACTTGCCTTTTTCATGGTTTAAGTTTCTGTGGCAGACAAGGCTATTACTTTGATCTCTCTGTGGCTTCCCATTCTTTTCCAAGCTGCTGTGAGCTCAGTCTTGATCCTGCCCACCGATGGCTAATAGATGGTTGTGGGACCAGCTTAGTTCACAAAGACCATAGTTATTTCATGGAGCAGTCTCACTTGTCCTCCCCTGTTTAATGACCAGTTCTTTTAACGAGTAGGTGAATCCATGATCTGACACTAATTGCGGTGTGTTGTCTGATGGAAAATCTGTTGTGTAACCAGTAAGTGTTCTTAGTTCCTGATGTTCTGGGTCTCGTCTTTCTTTTTATAATGTCACTAAAACTTAAGTAGGTGATTGTCAGCTCTCATACATGTAAAGTTAGGGCCTTCCTTTCCATTTTATATGGAAGTTGTTACCACCATGAGACCCTAAACTTGGACAGTTAAGGGTCACTTGCTGGGTCTTTGCTCAAAATAAGAGCTTATTTGTTTAAAAAGTAACAGGAACTGGGAGCTTTAGGTGAATGAGGTGAGTCTATTTGGGATGTGATCTGTTTTTAAGGTCTGTTTGTGGAGTTCTTGAAATCAGTATAACTAACCACGCACCTCTGCCCTCTGGTTTCTGAAGAAGCTGGCTCTATTCAGTTGACTTTGGGGCTTTCAAATGGTAACTTTGTGAGCTAACCTTTCAATAGGCAATTTTAGAACACCATGTGAAGATGTATAACATTATAATGCTATGTTTGAGTGACTATTCAGATTGAATACTCTACATTGTTCCTTTTAGGATGTTGTACTGATAGGTCATTTACTTGAAAAGTTTTATTCTAGGCTTGGTGTTGTATTCTGTTACGTGTAATGCCACGTGAATTTTTTCCTCTCTTCATAATTTTACAGACGTCATCCACCTATCAAATAACTATATAAAAGCATTTTGTATCTGCAGTTGGTCAAGCAGTATGCCATCTGAAAGAGAATATACGTTAAACTTTGGAAATGTTTGTGTGCATTTGGTAAGGTGGAAAGGAGTGTGAAAAAAGGTATTAAAGAACAGGCTATTTATTCTTGAATTTATAGATAGATTTCCTTTTCTAACAGTTTCTATGTTCGACTTGAGCACACATGCTCCTGCTGTCTGGAAGCAAAGGGTGTAAAAAGAATAAGGACTTAAAAGGTTAATAAGAAGCATTCTTGGATTCCAGTGATCTAGAGTTTCCATGATCCTGTGAACAATGTGATGTAGAAAATAACAAGTTATAAGGAAGTTCTATGAGATGTAAACAGTGATTTTTGAACAAGATAGGTTGGATGTAAGTTTCTCATAACAAAGTGGTAATTTTTCTTCCTTGATCTTTCTGGCCATTTCAAAACTCTGGGGCTTTCTGTTCCCGTTTTTATTCTTCTTGAACATACTTATTTCCCATGCCTCAAATTGCCATATTTCTCGCATTTGCTTTTTGATTTTCCTTTGTAAGTTTGTGGAGGTTTTTGTTATTGATGTTGATGTATGTGCTATATTTGTTGCATGTACAGATCTCTCCTCTTACCTGAGGCTGTGTTCTGGATCCAGAATGTGTGTCTCTATCTCTGCTGTTAGGTATCTGTGCTGCTGCTGCTGCAGCTGCTAAAAGGAAACGGGGCGGAAAGGAATTGACAGCTTTAGTAAGAGCCTATTTGTTTTGAAATACACAAAGTAGGATAAAAGTTCTTAAAACCAAAACAAAACCCCCCAAACCAGCAGACAATTTTGAATATTAATACCTTAATGTAACTTGCTGCTTTTTGTTTGGTTTTTGGTTTTTTTGTTGTTGTTGTTACATAGACGTAAGGGCATGTTATTCTAGTTCTTTGAGAATTCCTCTTGGAAAACAGTGAGTGGAAATGGAGGATGAACGCCTTACTAAGAATTAGGAAATAGAGCCATGGAATGGTTACTCTGGCTGGGCTAACATCATCTGTTGAACCAAACGGAACTGGTAGAGTCTTTTCTATGAATGACCCTGTTCAGGGCAGCAAAAAACCCCATTTTTGAAGAAGGAGGGGAAGAGATGGGGTGAGAGGCTGATGAATTTGCAGTAGGTTTGTTTGCAGAGATGACAGTGAAGCCCAACTCTTGTTAAAGGGGATGTTGGGTGGCACAGTGTGGGGATGAAATGGACTGTGTATTGCTCCGTAATCTTGACTGCAAGGCAGATGGGCTGTTGGATGGTTTGATTTGATTTTTAAAATATTTTTTTCAGATGTAGTTCTTGAGGATTGGTGCAGATTAATTGGGCTCTCTGCTGGATTCAAAGAGCTGTACTGCATGCCTGACATCAGCAAAGAATAGACTAATTATTGCTTTCTGCTCTTTCAGTTTGTGTTATTTGTGTACAGCTTCCCTAGCAAAATATGCTTAGGAATAGCTGTAATGCATTAAATGACAAGGGAAGATGGAATGTGATTGCAGGTATATCAGTGCAGATTGCAAATTAGGTGCTGCAGTCTGACATAAGAGCTGTTAGTTGCAGGTAATGTGAATACTTCAGCCTCACTGCTCAGCCTGTGGTTTTCACACTGGAAATCTCCTGTTATCAGCATATGCTTCAGGTGCAGGGAAGCTCTTGGAAATTCCCCTCAGCGTGTCTTCCAGCTCTCGCATGATGCGCTTACCTGTTTTGATTGGTGAATTCTCATGCTGAAGCAGAAGGTGGGGGTTTCTGGGGGTGGGGAAGTGTGACCTGGGAGGATAATTGGGGGCTCAAATAGGGCAGTCTGATGTGTGAGGAGATTCAGCTGCTGCTCGTTGTCCTGGGGGGGGGGAGGTGGCTGTGCGTGTTGGGGGGGGCGGGGGGGGGGGGG